>CM059187.1:150513336-150585803 GCA_030323885.1 Branchipolynoe longqiensis | reverse complement strand
CCGGATGTGCTTACCTCTCCCTCACCCACGTCTAGCCGAGGCTTATACCTCGGGAAAACAACAGTTATCCATCATCTATACCAAGGTAAGATTCGTCTAACTAATCTCTCTCTCTCTCTCTCTATATATATATATATATATATATTATGTATATATATTTATGTATTAATATATGGATAGTGTTAAACCCCTTTATTTCGGGTAATAAGCTCTATCGTGGCTCCTTCCCCCCCCCCCCCCCTCTCATGGGGTGGGGGATGGGTGACCAGCATGCACCTCGCCCCCCTTCCCTCCTCCCCTCCTCTGGGAGGCCGCTTTCGCCCCTCGGTCGGAAGCAATTTATATATATATATACTACTGTCAGGAGAATGCAATCCAAAAATAGGTCTGATACATTAATATAGATGTTGCAATAGCGTTGTGCTGGTGTGTGTGTGTGTGTGTTTGTGTAAGTGTGTGAGCGTGTGTGTGTGTGTGTGTGTGTGTAAGATAGTGTGAGTGTGAGAGGCCAGGCGGGATGGCCGTATGAGTTGAGCACCCATCTCCCGTTTTGACAGGTCAGATTTAAACCCTGGCCGAGTCAAACTAAAAATGTATACTTGTCGTGATATAGCCTGACGTTCGGCATGACTAAAATAGAACAAGGAGCAGTGGAATGAGGGAGACCAATCGTTTTTTTTTGTTTTTGTTTTTTGTTGTTGGTACATTAGTTGTTTAAGCAGGGGACATTTCAATCGTAGACGATTGGTCGTCCTCATTCCACTGCTCCTTGCCCTATCCTAATAATGCAGAGTGCCTGGCTAGGAAGCGACAAGTATAAATTTTAACGTCATTGGTTTGACTCGACCAGGGTTCGAACCCACGATCTACCAAACACGGGAGACGGACACTCTAACTCAATCGGCAATCCCCGTCTCGTTAATCGTTCAGGATTGGAATTTTCCTGCTTAAATCAAGTAACGTACCACAAAAAAAAACAAGGTCTGATAGTGCTGGTTGGTTTCACATGTATTGATTCGAGGGTTCGAATCCGGCCTGAATCAAACGATATGACATAGAAAGTTGATACCCTCTCTCCTACTTTTTCACTCTCTAATATCCATAACAGGGTTTCCGCCAGAAAATAATCTGAGGGTATGCAAAATTGGTGTGGTGGGGTGTTGTCTCTGGCTCCTTGAAGAACCTTTATGGTACTGTCACATTATGACGTTTCTCGCCAACGTGCGTCGAGGTGTGTCATTTTTTGGAGAAACGTCGGGACATGTCTGGAAGCGTTACGCATGCGTTAGGCACGCGTTGGTACACGTTGATGGACGGCGACGGTCGGCGAGGAACGGCGGCGCGCATTGTGGCACGTCAAAAGTTTTGTGCGTGCACAAAACTTTCGACGTGTGCCAACATGTGGGTTCCAAAGTTATGGGGACTTTAGGAGGACGTTGAGACACGTTAAACGCGCTGGAAGATCGTTATGCGAACATTAAGCACACGCCGTGCCTGCGTGAGGCTCGTTCCCACGCGTTGCACCAAAAGGTTGCTTTTTGTTGTTTTGCGTCCTACCAACATCTAAGGTCATATCAGGACGGTGCACCAAACTTTTACCACAACGTCGGCCGCACACTACCAATACTTTGCGCTGACACCGAAAAGTTGGACGTGTCTCGACGCATACAACTTAATTTGCGCATTGGCGGTGCGCCGGCGAGAAACGTCGTAATGTGACAGTACATTAAAAAAAAAATCCCAACAATTTGAGGGTACAGAGTCATATCCTCAGAAAATTTACGAGTACAGAATTTTACCCATTTTACCCTCTGGCCAAAACCCGGCACACATTCTCTATGTGGGCGTGACGTCACAGCCCCGGAAACTACCCCGCGAAGGGTAAAACACCGCAGTGATTTGTGCTGCAGCAATGCTATGTCTATGTGGAGCATTTATTTTTGCAAAATAATTTTTTAAGCTTTCATCGGGTCGATTAAAAATATATTAATGCGCCATTGAAGAGGAAGATTTGAAGTATTTATTTTAACCTAAGAGCAATTTTCTCTGAAAGTATTACAAACAGAGATAATAGTGAAAGTTGGGATATTCTGACCTAGAACAAGGCCGAAGTACAGGAAATGTGTGTATGTTGTGCGGGTGTGGGGGTGTGGGGTGGGGTAGCCGCGCTCTGTGTGTGTGTGTGTGGGTGTGTGTGCGTGGAAGGGTTGGGGGGGGATGCAGAGGTCAAGCGGTTTGAAGGGCGCCGCTGCGGACACCCGCTTCACTAACTAATCACCGGCTACTCACCAATCACTAATTAACCATTAACCAAAGTTCCACAATTGTTAACCCAGCCGCAATGACGGATACAGCGTATTCTGGTAGGTTTTCAATTTTTTGTTCAAGTTGCATAGTCCGATGGTTTTGAGTTACTATTATTTTTTCAGAGAATAATATATTAAATTCATATATCATATGTGAAGTGCAAACATGCCAAATTAATTTTGGCAAACATACCAAAACTCTGACACCATAGGCTTATGCAGTAAGGTACAGGTTTGATTAAATAAACTCAGCCTTCCCTTCTGTGTGGCAACAAATGCTTAATAGGTGCATCAGTATCTAAGTTTGATATGTACAATCAAATCTAGCTGAATGTTTTGTTTTTGAAAATTTGATGCTTCATCGAACTATGCAGCATGGTTGGTTGGTTATTGGCAACATCTAAGGTCATATCAGTGCGTCGGAGAGCCCCCTGGAATTTTAGTACCGTCGGTACCCCAATAGACTAGTTCGTCATCCCAGCGGCGCGGTGCGTTGTGGGATGTGTCAAAGCAAAACAAACCCGCACGGAGCACACGGCACATACTAATAATACACTGGGTGCAGCTATGAAATGTGCTCGTTTCAGCTCATCTCAGCTCTTGTTTGAAACATAGAATACCAACTAAAAATATATACATAATAAATTACGATCTTTTATCCAGCATTGCATTGTGAGGTTTGCCCCAATGTCTACAAAATAGTTGTTTATTATTTCAGCTAACTGACCATCAGGTACTCTCTCACCTGTGCTGTCGTCTATTATTCTGTTTATCTGTGGTTTGGCTTCTGGTTGAATTTGACTTAGTTCATACCAGAATTTCTTAGGATTCTGGTTGTGCTTTATGGCTTGATCAATGTAGTACATATATTTCACTTTCCTCACCTCTGTTCTGGCTTTGCTTGTTATGCATTTTGCTATAAAATGGTCTCCTGAGTCTTTGGTCAGGTCAGCCTTTTGCTTAAAATAATCTCTGTCCTTTTGTAGTTCTATCAGTTCACTGGTGATGTAAACAGCTGTGTTCTCTTTTATTTTTAGTTCAGTCATCGGACAAACTTTATCTGCTGCATGGTTGATCATGTCTTCTAAAATATCCCAACATTTGTTGGGATCCTGCTCTTCAAATATTGTAGTGGGGTTATAATTCTGCAAGATTGTTGTTAGTGCATCAGTTGAACAATTTCTATATGTCCTTCCCCAGTATGCAGTTTTTGTTGTTGTTGTTTCTGGGTTTCGTTTTGATAATATAGACTGGCTTATGGTGACTGATGTTGTAGTTAAGGACTCCTGCTTGAGTGCAATACTTGATGTTAGTAAAAGCTAAATTGATTGTGGTTGCGGTAGTTCTAGTTGACCTGGTTGGTTTATCTATCAGCTGTTGGAGCTCATGCTCTGAAGCAAATTGATTTATATATATTTATTTTAAACAATTTTATGTTGACACATTTGATATTGTCATGGGGGTGATGAAGATGGGAAATATTGCGCCTAGAGTGGGACTCGAACCCACATCTCTTTCCATTCCGGGCCAGTGTGCTAACCATTACACCACCTAGGCTCCATGATATCACCATACTACCCACGCCTACCTGTCTATGCGGCTCCTTGCCTGAGAGGTCAGTGCAGACTACTACAATATTTTAATATTTAGAACAAGAATTAAAAATGGTGATAGGAACATCATCCTGTAAAGTGATTGTTTTGGGGGAATTGTATGTTTCTAAGCTCAAAATGCTTAATTATGGACAGATGTGTCTTAAATATATCCATTATATTATTACATTGCATGCATGTATCCATGTTTATGCCAAATTATTCTGTATTTCTATTAATTTAATAATAATAATAATTCTATGAATAAAATCAAAGTTTTGGACTATGCGTATCGGCAAACTGAATGTCCGGGCGCATTCATTTTGCTGCCGACGTCGTTTTCAGGGCATGCGCAGTCGGAATGACGATCTTGTCTATTGCCCATGTTCAGGCTGCTGCAGTGTCAGTTCTTACCCATGGCTGTGAGTGGAGAGCTTCTTTTGGCGGAGTTGGGCGGCGTGGTGCTTGGCTGACGCTGGGATGAGCGATGGGCTAGCCGGTGGTGGCCAGGGGAGGCTCTGGTGGTCACCTGTTAGCACATAGATCACTCCTCATCAGCCACCCGCCGGCCACCCACCGCTACCTACTGGAGGAGGGGGCCACCACACACACACACATGTACGTACGTACGTACACACACATACATACATACGTACATACGTGCATACGTACATACATACATACATACATACATACATACATACATACATACACATAAACATACATACAAACATACATGCATGCATACACATGCACGCATGCATACATACACACACACACATACATGCATACATACATGCATGCATGCATACACACATATATAATACATACATACATACATACATACATACATACACCACTACCTACATACAGGAGGAGGGGCCAACACACGCACCATTTACCTACAGGAGAAGGGGCAACACACATACACGCATACACACTTACACACATGCACACTTACACATACACACATACACGCATACACCCATAGAAACATACACACATACACAAACCACTACCTGCACTACTTATACTTGAAAAAAACAGACGGGATGGCCGAATGAGTTAGAGCGTCAGTCTCCCGTGTTGGTAGACCATGGGATCGTGGGTTCGAACCCTGGTTGAGTCAAACCAATGACTTAAAAATTGATACTTGTTGCTTCCGAGCCGGGCACTCGCATTATTATTAGCAGGATAGGACAAGGACTGGTTGGCTCAGTGTCAGGATAATGTGACTGAGTCGGATATCAGGTCATGGTGCTGGCAGCCTGGTTTTCCCAGTGGGACAGCACTATAAAGTCGCCATGAGTGCGCACTGTCACAAGTCGGTACCCGTCCTGATATGACCTTAGATGTTGCTAGGACGTAAAACAACAACAAACAAACAAATAACATGCTCGAAAATTAGTAAGCAAAATCTGTCTGCAGGATTTCAGCATGCACAACAAAATTAACGCAGCACACCAAAAATAATGTAGCATGGTTTCAATTCAAATATCCCCAACTTTTACGTTAATTTAACAAAACATTATAGCAATGAACATAATATATATGTGTATATAAAGACAATAAATCCATCGTACTCGGCAGCTTTACAGATGTATGTCAGTGGACATACTCTGATATAAACCGTGTGTTATTGTTAACGAGCTATAGACAAGAAGTGTATAGAGGGGTAAAGCGGCTGTCACACCTCGCCGGATTGAGCAACGGACAGAATTGTCTAGTCCGGTGGTGTTCGGGCGTGATAAGTATAAAAATGTATTAAAATGTGTCAAAATGTTGCGGTTTCGGGTCAAAGGCCGGTGGATGAACGAACATGAAACGGACATGAAACGGACATGAAACAGACATGAAACAGAATGAAACGGATAACCAACGGACGAAACCCAACTCAAACCAGACAAGAACTGTAGACGTCAATCTGGCAGCATCCGTTCCCAATTTTGTGCATGTTCAAAACTTGTACGGACACAAACCGGACTTTGCCGAATATCAACAGACTTTGTTCGGTTTCTTTCCGTTTCCCCCAATCCGGTGATGTGTGACGGAGCCTTTATGCACAGTGCTAATCAATAAGGAATTGATCTTGTTCGTGTGCCAGATTCTATGAAATATTGATGTGTGTATGTGTGTGTGCGTGTGTGTGGCGGGATGGCTGTTTTGGAAGATCATGGGATTCGAACCCATGGGTTACCCTGGTCGAGTAAACCCAATGACTTAGAAATTTATACTTGTCACAAGTTGGTACCCGTCCTAATATGACTTTAGATGTTGCCAGGACGTAAAACTCCAACAACCAACCAACCTCATCCTGCCCCACCTCCACCACCCCATCACCCCACCACCTCCAACCCACTCCCCCACTGCTCCACACCCCATTCCCCCACACCCCCACTCTCCACACCCCACACCCCCACTCTCCACAGCCCCACTTCCTCCAGACAATGCTGTACATGTTCAGACGGTTGCTAGTCAGTTCCCATCCGTCTGTCTGACCCCGGTGCGACCTTGACCCCTCCAGATGTACTAGGCCAGGCGGCTAGAGCCCACTACCAGGTGTGTAGGGCAGGCCAGGATGGATGTGTCTGTGAGCGTGTGTGTGTGTGTGTGTGATTGTGTGTGTTTGTGAGTGTGTGCGGGGTGAGGTGGGGAGGGTGTGTGTGGTTTTGTGATCGGGTGGCTACTGCGGACAGCTAACCACAGTGGACACGTTCGCTCACACAACGCCGACAGTAATCGGCAGGACAATTTGCAAAAATGCATTCGCACGCGCACTCTAGACTGCTCCCCGGTGTGGCGGTTTCAGCCGTGCGCCAGTTTCAGCCGTGCGCGTACCGTCAAACTCAAGGCATTGTCAATGGTCGTGAGTCACTAACCGTATAAATTTGATATAATGTTTTTGGTAAAGATGTTTTCTATATGTGTACCAAGCGATTTGTTTCTAAGTGGTGTGGTTCTAGAGATATTTCACTTTTCCTGGATTTTCTGTATGAAGATTGCTCACCACCATTGACAATGCCTTGAGTTTGACGGTATGCGCAGTGCAAAACATTAGTTTTATTCAAAATTAATAAAAATCAAGAACCCTAACCGTAGAAATTGAATATGATGTTTTTGGTAAAGATGTTTTCTATATGTGTACCAAGCGATTTGTTAATAGGTGGTGTGGTTTTAGAGATATTTCACTTTTTCTGTATTTTCTATATGAAGATTGCTCGATCATTGGCAATGCCTTGAGTTTGAGTACGCGCACGGCTGAAACTGGCGCACGGCTGAAACCACCACACCGGCCCTTCTTGAAAAATGTGTGTGTTGTTGTTGTTTTACGTCCAAGCAACATCTAAGGTCATATCAGGACGAGTACTGACTTGTGACTTTGCATTCATTGTGACTTTATAGTGCTGCCCCACTGGAAAATCAGGATGCCAGCACCATGACCCAATATCCCACTCAGTCACATTATCCTGACACGGAGCTAACCAGTTCTTGCCCTATCCTATTAATGTCAAGCGCCAAGCTAGGAAGCGACAAGTATCAATTTTGTGAGTCATTGGTTGGAGTCGTCTGGGATTCGAACTCCCGACTTTCCGCGCAGGGGCCTGCTTGAAGAGAAACCGGACGCGATGGCCGAATCGGTAGAGTGCACGTTTCCCGTGTGGAAGGTAAGGAGTTTGAATCTTGTCGCTACATACCCAGCCTGCCGTTTGGCATTACTAGGATAAGGCAAAAGGACTGGTTAGCTCAGTATCAGGACAATGTGACTGAGTGGGACATCGGATCATGGTGCCGGCAGCCTGATCTTCCAGTTGGGCAGCACTATTAAGTCACCATAGGGCACACTGTCACAAGTCGGTACCCATCCTGATATGACCATATATGTTGCTAGGACATCAAACTCCAACAAACTACAACTCTTGCAGAGAATGGGGTCAGATATTGAACGTTTATTTATGGAGGCATTTGACTGAGATGGAGATGGTCATTGGTGGATCTATATTACTACCAAAACGGCGATGCTATCTAGCAGGGATGAAAGATCTCCGCGATTTCGCGGATTTCCAGGATTTTTCAATCCCGCAGCACCATCAGCGTATACTAATATGTGGCGCAGACTCCTCAGCACGATCAGCGTATACTACCAACCAACCAACCATCATGTGATGTTATTGTCTGCACTCACCTCACAACACATGTAAATGGGAGGAAGACATTTAGTTAGGTTGAGTACCGCGCTCAAATGGTAGAGAAAGACGCTCAACTATGGCTGAGACGTGGGTTCAAATCCCACTCTAATCATGGTGGCTGGTATGTTTTGTGACAGATGCATGCACACACACACACCAACACACATACACACATGTGCACACATACACATGTGGACACACTCACATACACAAACACAGACACACATACATGCTCACAGACACATGCACGCACACACACATACACACATGCACAGAGACACATGCGTGCACACACACACAAACACACACATACACACACAGACACATGTGCGCACACATACACAAACACACATACACATACAGACACATGCACACAGACATACACAAACACACACAGACACACGAATGCACACACATACACAAACGCACACATACACACACATGTGCGCGCACACACATACACAACCACACACATACACAAACTAACACATACATACGGACACATGTACATGCACACATGCATACACACATACACACACACCCACAGATACATGTACACATACACAAACACACACATACACACACATGTGCGAGCACACCCATACACAACCACACACATACACAAACTAACATATACATACAGACACATGCACACATGCATGCACACACATACACACCCACATATACATGTACACATACACAAACATACACATACACACATGCACAAACACACATACACGCACACAGACACATGCGCATGCTCCGAGCAGGGCTCTGTCAATTGGGGTCGTTGAGTTATTGGTCACGACATCGTCACCAGTCACTTCTGACAAATTTAATGTCAGTCAGGCAATAGTCATACAGTTAATCAAGTCAGTCAAGTCAGTCAAGTCAGTCAAGTCTCTGTCAGTTTATTCAGTCAGTCAGTCAACAGTCAGTTAGGCCATAATACAGTCAGTCAAGTCAGTCAAGTCAGTCAAGTCAGTCAAGTCAGTCAAGTCAGTCAAGTCAGTCAAGTCAGTCAAGTCAGTCAAGTCAGTCAAGTCAGTCAAGTCAGTCAAGTCAGTCAAGTCAGTCAAGTCAGTCAAGTCAGTCAAGTCAGTCAAGTCAGTTAAGGCAGTCTAGTCAGTCTAGTCAGTCTAGTCAGTCTAGTCAGTCTAGTCAGTCTAGTCAGTCAAGTCAGTCAAGTCAGTCAAGTCAGTCAAGTCAGTGTAGTCAGTCAAGTCAGGCAAGTCAGGCAAGTCAAAAGACTGTCAACAGTCAGTCAGTCAACAGTCAGTCAGTCAGTAAGTCATAAGTAGGTCACTCAGTAAGTCATCCAGTATGTCACAGTAAGTCATTCAGTAAGTCATTCAGTAAGTCACTCAATAAGTCACCCAGTAAGTCATTCAGTAAGTCACCCAGTAAGTCACCCACTAAGTCACCAGTAAGTCATTCAGTAGGTCACTCAGTAAGTCACTCAGTAAGTCACTCAGTAAGTCACTCAGTAAGTCACCCAGTACGTCACTCAGTAAGTCATTAAGTAGGTCCTCAGTAAGTCACTCAGTAAGTCATTCCGTAAGTCATTCAGTAAGTCACCCAGTAAGTCATTCAGTAAGTCACCCAGTAAGTCACTCAGTAAGTCACCCAGTAAGTCATTCAGTAGGTCACTCAGTAAGTCACTCAATACGTCACCCAGTAAGTCACTCAATAAGTCACTCAGTCCCTCAGTCAGTCCAGCAACAGCTGTCACTCATTTACATTGGGCTTGGGGTACAACTCACAAACTCGCCACAATATAAACAAACAAACAAATAAATAAACAAACAAACAAGCAAGTAAACAAAGCATGTTAAGTACCACGCATAACTGATGAGTTTATTCTCTTCACACCGCCACAAGCATATAATATTAGGGATTAGGTCACGTGATTGGGCTGGGAATTTCAATCCCCGTCCACCCACCCGCAGCACCCCATGTGGGCCGTGCGTACTCACACTCTCAATCCCATAGTTACAACGTTGCACACCGGAAGTGTTGGTCGGAGATGTGTTAGTTACAACGTTGCACACCGGAAGTGTTGGTCGGCGATGTGTTAGTTGGTTTGTTAGTAATAGACTACATCACTGTTCCAGCGGCGCGGTGCATTGTGGGATGCATCAGAGCAAAACAAACCCGCGAGAAGCACATGGCACATGTTAATACACTGGGTGCAGCTCTGGAATGTGCTAGTTTCAGCTCATCTCAGCTCTTGTTTGGTACAGAGAATACCAACTAAAAAAAGATATATATCAGGGATGAAAGATCTCCGCGATTTCGCGGATTTCAGGGATTTTTCCTGTAGCTAGAAGTGTATACTAATACGGTGCTCAAACGGGTTGTGTGTGTGGTGCGGTTAAATTAAGATATTAATCTTTTATCCAGCATTGGATGTACATCAATATAATCAGGACATCTTATGCCATGTGAATTTAGATTTAGACAAATCTTGGCACCCAGACTAGTGTTAGAGCCATAGCCAGAGTCAGTTTTATTTATTTTATTCATGTTTTTATTTATATCCTATGGTTAATGACATATGTAGAAATAGAAATTGAGTAGGGTTAATCAGATATTGGTTATAACTTATATATTTCTTTGAAACAACTTTTTGTTGACACATTTGACATTTTAATATTTGGAACAAGAATTACTTCTGGCTAATCAATGGTGATGTAAACATCAGCCTGTAAAGTGACTGAAATTGTATGTTTCTTAGCTCAAAATGTTTAATTATGGAGCGTTGTATCTTAAACATATTCATTATATAATTATATTGCATCCTTCAGTCCATGTTTGTGGCAAATTGTTATGTATTTCTATTTATTTGGAATAAAATGCAAATTTGTCCCTACGCGTATCGGTAAACTCAATGACTGTATGCCTTTCCTTTGCTCCCAACGCCGTTTTCACCGCATGCGCAGTCGGAACCGTGATGTAGTCTATACGTCCTGCCGTCTCAGCCGCCTGGCGGCGACACGCAGCCCCCCCCCCCCTCGGCCCCCGCCCCTCTAGCCTCTAGCCCCTCCCCTCCTCCGCCCTCCGCCCTCCGCCCCCCCCCCCCCTCCCCCACTGTCTGCCAGTGCAAGGCCATCACAACTGCTAATTCGGCGCATAATTCTCCTGGCATAATTCTCCTGGTATATTTAGAGTTGCATGGTGATGATAGCCCTGTGCTTTTGAGTTTCTGTCATTTTCTGAGATGATTATTATATTATGTTTGGTCGTTATTATCTACCTTGCGTTAGTTTGAAATAACTTTGATTTAAAATGGCTAAAAGTAGGAGCTATTCAAAGTCTAAGCATGCTAAATATTGACATACCTGACGGGATGGCCGAATGAGTTGAGCACCGTCTCCCGTTTTGGTAGATCGTGAGATTCGAACCCACGGGTTCAAACCCCAGTCGAGTAAAACCAATGACTTACAGATTTATAGTTGTCGCTTCCTAGCTAGGCATTCTGCACTATTAGGATAGGGCAACGACTGGTTGACTGTTAGGGTAATGCGACTTGGTGAGATATCAGGTTATGGTGCTGGCAGCCTGGTCTCCCAGTGGGGCAGCACTATAAAGTCGTCATGAGTGTGCACTGTCACAAGTCGGTATCTGTCCTGATTTGACCTTAGATGTTGCCAGGATGTAAAACACCACCAACAAACAACCAACCAACCTCCCGCTCCCCTCTCCCCTCCCCCTTCCACCTTCCGCTCCCCTGTCCTCCCTCCACCCCCGTCCCTTTCCCTTCCCCTTCCCCTTCCCCTTCCCCTCCCTTCCCCATCCCCTTCCCCTCCCCTTGCCCTTGCCCTTGCCCTTCCCCAACCCCTTCCCCTTGCCCTTCCCCATCCTCTTGCCCTTGCCCTTCCCCATCCTCTTGCCCTTCCCCTTGCTCTTCCTCTTGCCCTTGCCCTTCCTCTTGCCCTTCCCCATTCCCTGCCCTTCCCCTTGCCCTTCCCCAACCCCCTTGCCCTTGCCTTCTTTGCCCTTCCCCATTCCCTGCCCTTGGCCTTGCCCTTCCCCAACCCCTTCCCCTTTGCCATTCCCTTGCCCTTGCCATCCTCTTGCCCTTCCCCATCCCCTTGCCCTTCCCTTTGCCCTTCCCCTTGCCCTTCCCCATCCTCTTGCCCTTGCTCTTCCTCTTGCCCTTGCCCTTGCCCTTCCTCTTGCCCTTCCCCTTCCCCATTCCTTGCCTTGGCCTTGCCCTTGCCCTTCCCATCCCCCTCGCCTTCCCCTTTCCGCTTCCCCTTCCACCTCCCCACACACGCGCCCACCCCCCACCCCCCGAGGTAGGTTAGTCTCTTGAGATACACTGCTAACAATAGAGGGATTGCACGTAACGTCATCACTCAGTGGTCAGAGGTCACCAATCAGCCATCTTGGATTATGAGCACCCTTGCCTAGCCCTGATGTGAATGTATGCTGATGCAGTAACATCATTTTCCTTGTGTTCTGAGCTGTTCTGGGCAGTTTACATCCAATGTGTTTACTTTCAGCACTTTAACAACTTCTGAGGCCAAACTGCTCAAAACAGTGACAAATAAACCAACAAATAGGTAAATAAACACAATGTAGACAGGTTCAAACCTTTTGTATGTAATCCAATATGGCCACCGAAAGTTGCCTTGTGATGTCATTACACCCCCTCTATATATTAATACCCACACTGCCCTAATGGGATTTGTGGCCATAGGCTTGCAATTTCCTTAATGTATTTCTTTGATATCTGGTCAATTTTGCACGTGGTTAAATCTAATATCAGATTGTGTGTGTGAGTGTGTGAGTATGTGAGCGAGTGAGTGAGTGAGTTTGTTTGTTGTTTTACGTCCTAGCAACATCTATGGTCATATCAGGATGGGTACTGACTTGTGACAGTGCACACTCATGGTGACTTTATAGTGCTGCCCCACTGGAAGACCAGGCCGCCAGCACCATGACCTGATATCCCACTCAGTCACATTATCCTGACACTGAGCCAACCAGTCCTTGCCCTATCCTAATAATGAGGAGCGCCAGGCTAGGAGTAGGAAGCAACAAGTATCAATTTTTAAGTCATTGGTTTGACTTGACCGGGGTTCGAACCCATGATCTACCAACACGGAAGACGGAAGCTCTAACTCATTCGGCAATCCCGAGTGAGTGAGAGATGGCCGAATGAGTTGAGCGTCCGTCTCCCGTTTTGGTAGATTGTGGGATACCCTGGTCGAGTCAAACCAGTGACTTAAAAATCGATACTTGTCGCTTTCTAGCCTGGCACTTTGCATTATTTGGGATAGGGCAACAACTGGTTGGCCAGTGTCAGGATAATGTTACTGAGTGGGATATCAGGTCATGTGCCTAGCACCCTGGTCTCCTAGTGGGACAGCACTATAAAGTCACCATAAGTGCGCATTGTCACAAGTTGGTACCCATCCTAATATGACCTTTGTTTTGATTTTGCCAGGATGTAAAACTCCAACAACCAACCAATTTAACCGGGCTGCTCACAGCCAGATACCGGAGAAAACATTAATCACAAAAATCCAGAGTCACAGGTTGAGGGGGTTCACACTGAGGTGACTTCCCGGCGTCCATAGCAGCTCACCTTGAGCAAAAGGAGGTCAAGAGGTCAACACAAGTTCGCGCAACTTCTCCCCAATTATTCTTAAGTTGTATATATTGTAATGAAAGCCTATTTTCAAAAGCCGTCATCTAGATTTGATCTGACAGAACCAAACTTTGATACCGGTGCACTCATTGATTATTGCCAACGGGGGGAGGGGGGGGGGGTTGCCCCTGAGAAATGTTCAAACTTGCTGGCTTCGACAGGTGGCGACGTGACCTAGTTAGCGCAGCAATAGACCTATTTCATATGACATCTGCATAGGTATTTAGGTCAGTGCTCGCGCTGCTTGGCTGCAGGACGACACACGGCCACACTGCAAACTCAATTGCTATGAGCAATCTTCATACATAAAAAGTAAAATATCTCTAAAACCACACCATCTAGAAACAAACTGCTTGGTACTCAAACAGATAACATGCTTAACAACCAGATTATATTAAATGTATAAGGTTAGAGTTCCGCATTTCTATTAATTTTGAATAAAACTGACATTTTGCACTGCACGTATCGGCAAACTCAATGCATTGTCAATGGTCGTGAGCAATCTTCTTACAGAAAAAGTGAAATATCTCTAAAACCACACCCTGCAGAACCCTAACCTTATAAATTTAATATAATCTTTTTGTTGAATATGTTTTCTATATGTGTGCCAAGTGGTTTGTTTCCAAGTGGTGTGGTTTGAGAGATATTTCACATTTTCTGTATGAAGATTGCTCATAGACATTGAGTTTGCAGTGTGACCCTGTGTAAAGTCGACGGCTGGCGTCTGTGGTTATGTAGGCAGGCTATATGAAATCAATACAGGCAAGAAGAGAAAGGAAGAGTATAAAGAATGAAAGTAGAGTGAGACCTTGTACTCTCAGGTTTATTATTATATAGTGGTACATGGATCTGGTATGGCATACCACCTGACCATTATCTCCAATGAGCAAGAAGCAATTATAGTACCGCCAATGAACAGTAAGCATTCTTAGGTCACCATGGCTCTTGTGATCTGCCCACCACCCCCATGTGGTGTGGCTGCCTGGCCTCCACCTGCCTGAGCTGTGTGTGTGTGGTGATCTGTGACTAACAGTTTGGGGGTAGGGGGTAGTGAGTAGAGCTTTTGAGGCTCCTTACACACTATCACTAGTGCCTCCTTCACACTATCTACCTAGTACACAATGACTATTCCCCATAAGTAAAGGATCACCAGCAACTACATAAATACAGTCATGCACCCGGCCCTATATATCTACTAATTTATCCCTTGTGTTGCTAATTACTTGCACTCAAGCAAAAATGAGAGACAAATAAGTGTTCACACTTCCTGTCTACCTATCACTATATCACTATATCACTATATCACATAAAGGCATCAATTTTGCAAAAGCATAAACATGTGGTGAATAAGTGGTCAAATTTCCCTATATCATCAGCCCATGCTTTTTCTAATCGGTTCTTGAATGAATTTATTGAGCCGGCATCTATAACATTTTGTGGGAGACTATTCCATATATTTATGATCCTGTTTGAGAAACTGTGTTGCCTTAATTTTGAAACGGCTCTGGGTTTTACTAGTTATCAGACTATGCAACTTTAATATTAATACTTATGTAGGTTTGGACCTGCGTATCCAGCTTAGCTACAGGTGTACTTATTAAGTTTGGTGTTACAATTACATAGAAGGAGACACTAAGTCAGACACCTTTTCCACACCTCCCACCGGACGTGATGGCCAAATCGGTAGAGCGCAGGCTTCCTGGGCGGAAGGTCGGGAGTTGGAATCCCAGCCTAGTCAAACCAAGAGTTCACGTCCCTGACTTGGGCCGAGTCAAACCAATGACTTACTAAATTTATACTTGTCGCTACATAGCCTGGCACTTGGTGTTACCAGGATAGAGCAAGGATTAGTTTGTTCAGTGTCAGGATGATGTGACTGAGTGGGTGGCCTGGTTTCCCAGTGGGGCAGCTCTATAAAGTCACCATGAGTGCATGCTGTCACAATTCGGTACCTGTAATATGACCTTTAATACTGATCACAACTGGTATGTGCTGTCTTGTCTGTGGGAAAGTGCATATAAAAGACACCTTGCCGCTTATTGGAAAGAATAGCCTATGTGGAGGAAGCGGGTTTCCTCCAAAGAAATGTCAGATTGACCATACGATTGATGTCAAATAGCCGATGATAACAAAATCAATGTGCTCTAGAGGTGATGTTTTGTTGTCCCTAACAAACAAACTATATTCATGCACTTTCTGTCCAGACCGCACTTCTTCCACACCTCTTCTATCTCCTCTCTGCCGGCCCCACTCCTCCTTGATGTCTGAAAAGAGTTCCAGAAGGGGGAGCCTGCCAGCATTTCACTTTCGACCTCTTACTCCGTCCGTGTCTTTGGCTTGCTGACTGGTCACCACAGAGCAAGGAGACACGGCCCTTTGGATCAACTCTCCCCAATTTTCTTTTCTCTATACTACACTTTTTTTCCCTTTCTACCGGGCTTACTTCTACCCCTGATCAAGGGAGTTGTTTGCTTATGTGTGGACTTGTTCCTTTTTCACTGTTCCACTTTGTTCTTACTTGCAGATCCCACCTTTTCCCATCCCTTCCTCCTGAACCATCAGCTACTGGATGCAAGTGCACAGCTACAATTGGACCGGTGATCTGGTACCGCTCCAATGACTCATCGTTATTGTTGTGTCGTGGGGGTGATGACAATGGGAAATATTGCACCTAGAGCGGGACTCAAACCGACATCTCTTTGCATTCCGGGCCAGTGTGCTAACCATTACACCACCTAGGCTCCCTGATATCAACACACTACCCACGCCTACCTGTCTATGCGGCTCCTTGCCTGAGAGGTCAGTGCAGACCACTACACTCGCCCCCCTGGAATTGTAAGTCTTTTAATGCTTACAATTACATACATACAGGCAATGCAATGCACTTACATACATAGGGTAGGTTCAACAACTATACAGCGCATAGCTTGTACAGGATCCTGGTCACGGCAACCAGTGTCGTGGGAGTGATGACAATGGGAAATATTGCGCCTAGAGCGGGACTCAAACCCACATCTCTTTGCATTCTTCACCAGTGTGCTAACCATTACACCACCTAGGCTCCTGATATCAACACACTACCCACGCCTACCTGCCTATGCGGCTCCTTGCCTGAGAGGTCAGTGCAGACCACTACAGTTGTAAAGTACCCCCCGCTTCTACAACCACCCCACCTGAAGTTAAATCTTCATTCCGAAGAACGGATTGCTTTATCAGTGCCGTTCTATATTGCTGCAGTGCTGCAGCCTGTAAACTGTCAAGGTGAAGAACCACCCAAGAGTCAGAGAGTATATTCATTCTATGTTATAATAACCCCATACAGTGCTGTTTTGTTTACTGCTGCATTTTTAGGAATATAATCTACAGCGTTAAGTGGGGTGTACCTGTATATACGTATAACGTGTAAGAATTATACAAATATAAATAATGGAAGTTATGCACAACGTACATACTACATATGTAACATAAGCAGAACGTATCTCTGACATATTGCTAGCATAGGAGAGCATTCATCTGCCTCGCAAAACGTTTGCAAAACGGTCGCATACGCTCACGGAACACTGACCAACGTTACATACTTTACCCCATCTCTAGAAGTACGGCTTATACGTTAAATACGCTGGAGATATGGCAGGCATATGTTCGAAGTACGTTAGGAGTATGTAATACATCCGTTGGCAGTATGCAGACTGTACACGGACTGCACGTTCCCACCAGCTGAATGTATGGCTAACGTGCAACGTATCCCTAACATACTCCCAACGTAGGCCGATGTATCCCGAACGTACATGCAGTGTACATTCAACGTACGAGCCACACGTCAACACATGTTGGAAATTTTGAGCATGCACAACATTTTTTCGGAGCCTCGACACCCGGCCACGTAAGACGACCTATAACAATGTATCCGGAATGTACCCGACGTATACGTAACATATGATGATGTACACTGACATGTTGGTCGAAAATCACATACGTCGGCATTACGCTAAGGCTATACATCGTAGTGTGACAGGCCCTTTAATGGCGCTTTGTGAGTTTACCACGTCTCGGAAATGGGCCGTAAGATACTGATAAGGTACATGGTATTTTAATTTTGTGGGAAGAAAAAAAAGAGGTGGGGAGGGGGAAAGAAAGATACAAATAAAAGCCAAACGCAACTACGAAAGCACAAAAATCAACAGAAACCACCCCCCTCCCCAAATATCAAGACAAAAAAGAATAAATCAACAGACAAAAAAACTTAAAATTAACAGACAAAGGCAACAACAAAAAAGCAACTGACAAAACACAAAAATTCAACACACCAAATCTAATAGGGAAAGATAAACAAAAATACCCCCCCCCCCCCCCCCAAACAAGAAAACACCATCCCACAACAGAAAACTGCCCCCCCCCCCCCCCCCTTAATAAACCAGTGGCTGCGGCTGTCTCGGTGCAGGCGGTGTCCTTGACCACCCGTGCGGGACAAGCGGGTTGGACGGGGGCAGGGCGGCCGGTAGTAGGGTGGGGGTGGAGATGGAGATGGAGGTGGAGGTGGAGGTGGAGGTGGGGGTGGGAAGGCATGGGGTCAGATATTGCTTCGTCACAAATCCATTTCTGATATGTCACCGTGCAGTACCCCTACCCCTATCCCCCCCTCCCCTCCCCCCTCCCCCATCCTCATCTCTTCTCGCCTCGTCTTGTCTCGTCTTGTCTCGTCTCGTCTCGTCTCGTCTCGTCTCGTCTCGTCTCGTCTTGTCTTGTCTCGTCTTGTCTCGTTTCGTCTCGTCTCGTCTGCATCCTGCCCCGTCTGCTCTGCTCTGCTCTGCTCTGCTCTGCTCTGCTCTGCTCTGCTCTGCTCTGCTCTGCTCTGCTCTGCTCTGCTCTGCTCCGCCGTGCTCTGCTCTGCACGGCTCTGCTGTGCTCTGCTGTGCTCTCCCCTGCTCTGCTCTGCTCTGCTCTGCTCTGCTCTGCTCTGCTCTGCTCTGCTCTGCTCTGCTCTGCTCTGCTCTGCTCTGTCCTGCTCTCCTCACCCTCACCCTCACCCTCACCCTCACCCTTACCCTTACCCCCTCCCCTCCCCTCCCCTCACCTCCCTCTCCCCTCCCCTTCCCTCCCCCCCCCCCATTCCCCCCTTTCTCTCCCTTCCTCCTCCACATCTACATGGTACCCTAGTCTCCTTTGGCATCCTGAACACCGGGACAAAACTACCCCCCCCCCCCCCCAAACCCCCAAACCCCCACACACAGATACAGACCCACAGTGGCGGACTTGCTCTGGTAAGTTATAGTAATGTGTCTACCTAGTTGTCTGGTGGCCAAGCCTTCCGCTGTCTCGTATATATTGGTGTGTATGTATGTATGTATGTATGTATCTATGTATGTGTGTGTATGTATGTATGTATGTATGTATGTATGTATGTATGTATGTATGTATGTATGTAGGTATGTATGTAGGTATGTATGTATGTATGTATGTATGTATGTATGTATACATTTATGTATGTATGTATGTATACATTTATGTATGTATGCATGTATGTATGTATGTATGTGTGTATGTGTGTATACATGTATGTATGTAGCTATGCATGTGTATGTATGCTGTGCATGTATGGTATGTATGCATGGCATGTATGTATGGTATATGTGTATATGTATGCACATGTTTGTACGAAGGTATGTCTGCACATGTATCATTTGTATGCTCCCTTGTGTATTACTTCCAGGTGATGTGACCTGTCAATTAATAGGAAGACACAAAAATTGGTTAAGCTAAAATGAACATTTAAGGATTCATCAAAGTTGTTATTTTTGGTTTTCTGACAATTTTTATTTATATGTTCAATCAAAATTCAATATTTTCCATATCTTTGGATTTAATATTCATACATAAATAATATCTATTACTAAGTATTAGTCTCAGAGAATGGATATTCTAATAATGTGCAGATTCAAAATATTGTTTAGCTCGAATTAGGTTTCAAAGATTGAAAAATTGAAATACAGTCAGCTCTGGTTAATCCGACACTGGGTAAGCTGACAATTTTGCTTACCGACATGATTTCAGGTGTAACGGATTTTCCCAATGTTAATCAATACTATTACTAATTACTCTAGATTAATCTGACACTCGCTTTCCGACACTGACACTGCTTTTCTGTAACAAACATGCCTATAGCATGCCTGCAGCTCCGGTTAATCTGACACTTGAAATCCATCAAACATGAATTAGCACTAATATCGCAGATTTAGATCTTCTTTCAGTGGCAATTCTCACACCTAATATACAGTTTGTCAAAGTTTGTAAATATCAAATAATATTAGACTTAGTGTGAATGTTTGATACATATGTTTATCTGTAATAAATGAAGATGAGACATCAAAAGGTGCTAAGCAATATGGACAAAACTTTGTCCATAGTAACGATCAACACACTATCTACTTATGCATTTGCTCAGGATAAACTGATTTTTTTTTTACATGGTGATTCATAATCCCAATAGAATACATATTGATTTGAAGCAAATGTCCTTGGTGTTTTCAGTGTAACCGTTTCTGTGCTGTTTTGTGTCAGTCGTTACTATGGACAAAAAAAACGAAGAGCTAGCACCTTTTGAGACAGGCTCAGATATGCTACGTAGGTGTTATTATTATATGTATGAACAATTGTATCATACATAGGACTATATATACTAATATAGGCTCATAAAAATAACACAAATGACCACGAAATAGTCTAAAGTAGTTAATCCGACAATTTGCTATCCAACATTATTTAGCATGTGACAGAATGTGTTGGATTAACCAGAGCTGACTGTATTTCACTTACACTTTACAGATGCTGTTTACATGCAAACAATCACACTTTTTCACATTTTAGGGTGTAACTATCTTTTCAGTCTCTGCAGATAGAGATCTGAAAAATATAGGCTAGTACAATATTATGAATATGTGAACTACTTAGCATTTATTCAGCCTTCAGAATTTCTTTGTTATAAATTTCCCCTTTTGACAGTCTTATCAAAAATCTGCTTGACTAGTTGATTCAAAATGTGTACAATGGAAATTGGTTAGCAGAACTCGCATTACATTTCTCCATGTTTGATTATATTTGGTCAAAGTTCCACTTTTAATTCAAAATGAATTCATTTTTATATATTAAATCTTAAAACTTGATTATCTCAAAAATAATAACATAATGGGTCACTCTCCTGAAAACTGGCCAGAAGTGTCACATGGAGAGTCAAAATTTAATATTTGAATTTTTTACATTTTTTGGTTGCAAATGAAAGCTGGAAATCTCCCCTTTACATCTATATAAAATATAAATTGATGAGATAAAAAATAAAGGTGTAGTCCATGAATAAGATATCTCTTATGGCAGTATAACATGTGCGTCACACGTGTAACACATGTTTAGGACACCACACAGTCTGCTTAATAAATATCTAATCAGAATTAAATAATATCATACTTAGAAGCATATTAATCATGGCATAATATACAGAAATATCTAGTGCTTATATTGATAAAAAAAAGTAATTCCCAGCCATGCTTTATTCACTGAATAATTAGTGTACAATATTTGTGTGGCATCCAGACACCACGGTTACACGTGTGACGGAAATTTGTAATGATATTTCTGAAGACATTAAATTTAATTTTTTTTAAATTTAAGCATGCATTCATGTTAATAAATACTTCCTCTTTGATTTGGGAACTGTTTTGTTTGATATATCAATGCAATACAAGATGTTAATAAGGATTCAAAGACGTCCCATATGTCATGTTACAAATGGTTGACTGTAAAATGGGGTTTTTTGGTACAAAAACAGTTCATAACTAAAAATATCAAAGTTGCACACAGTTTTATTTTATTTTCCTTATTTCTTTCATCAAATCTGAACATGAATATTAAAAGTATAAGGAAAAAAATAAGTAGGAAGGTTTTTATTGATATTTGGGTGGGTGGGTGGGTGGGTGGGTGGGTGGGTGGGTGGGTGGGTGGATGGATGGATGTGTGTATGTGTGTATACACACATGTGTGTACGGGTGGGTGGGTGTATGTGTGTATGTGTGTATGGGTGTATGTGTGTATGTGTGTGTGTCTGCACACACCTCAGCTGAAAGCTGCCCGTGAGATGAATTCGTGAACTGTGCACTCTGTGCCGTATGAGGAATCCCCGATCCACACCCACACCCACACCCACACCCACACCCACACCCACACCCACACCCACACCCACACCCACACCCACACCCACACCCACACCCACCCCGACTCGCGCCCATACCTGGCGGCCAGGATCCATAACTCACACCGGCTGCAGCCTCACCCACCGGGGACGGCAGGAAACAGCGAAACTAAAGCCTGCTTTATTTCTGCCTTTTGTGTCGGGACGTCCGCGTAGGGACCCACCACGAGCACAGCCACGGGGCGGTTTTTGTGTGTGTGTGTGTGTTGTGTGTGCATATGAGGTGTGTGTGTGTTGTGTGTGCATGTGAGGTGTGTTGGGACGTCCGCGTAGGGACCCACTACGAGCACAGACACGAGGCGGTGTGTGTGTGTGAGGTGTGAGGTGTGTTGGGACATCCAAGATTTTATTGATTACAAAAAAGATTCTCTTACAAAAAGTTGATTTTGTTTTTGTTGGTAGATGCATGGTGTCAATATGCAAATTTTTATATTTTCACTTTAGCACAAAATCATATAAGCATACTTTGGATACATTTATGTCCTAGATTAAATACAGTACTATTTCTTACATACTTAATACACATAGTCAACAATAACTATTTAACTTACTACCCCTTCCCTACCCCCCCTCCCACCCCCTCCAAATAGGCTAAATCATTAACAATGTAACGTGGAAACCAAATATGTGGTACGGGAGAAGCGCGGGAAGAATGACGACGAATGTAATGCCCGAACGCTGGCCCTAATCTTGAAGAAGATTTATACTGCATATCATGGATAAGTCTGAATAGACTTGTTTTCACCATTAGACAGTTTGTCGATAGAAAGCCCAAGCCTACACTTTTACCGACCCAAGGGATTTTTAACCTCCCACACCACATAGACATGGTATGAGAGCAACCGGCCTTTGATGATGCTGTAAGTTATACACAGCGGTGGAAATCCAAAGGGGCAGAGGTGGGAGCATGGGGAATCGAACCACCAACCTTCAGATTGGGAGTCCGACCTAGAAAAAAGTCAGACACTCTAACCACTCTGCCACAGAGAACACCACATCTTGTCGTCTGCCGTCAAGTTAAATGTCATCTGCTGGCGGGTTAAAGTCGTTAACACTTCGTATTTCCTCATACCGTGACAGTAGGAGGCTAGCCCGTTGCAACTTTGCGACTCCGACACATATATATTATATATAAGCTTAAAGTTGCATAATCCGATGGTTTTGAGTTTCTGCCATTTTTCTGAGGTAATTATATTAAATCAATTGTTATTATCTACCTTACGGTACTTTGAAGTACCTTTTATTTTAAACAGCTAAGTTTTGAAATATTTGAAGTGCAAACATGTCAAATTAGTTTTGGCAAGCACGCCAAAACTCTGACACCATAGACTTCAGCAGTAACAGCTTCTATTAAACTGCCTCAGTATCCCCTTCTATGTGGGCAACAAATGCGTAATTAGTGCATTGGAATTTAAGTTAGATATGTAGGATTAATTCTAGATATCCGTTTTGGTTTTCACAATTTGAACTTCATCAGACTATGCAGCAGCTTTCAAAGCCAGCTCTGGTCGGACTTATAAGTTTAAAGCTTGCTCCTGCGGTGTTACTTCAGCCCATATAACTAAGGCTCATGGTGGACACCACTGACATGGATGTTGCCACAAACATAATGGTCATCGCCGACATCATATTCATTGTCACAATCACACTATTCATAGTCACAACCACTGTCATAATAGTCTCCGCTATTTGAGACTTTTTTGTCAGAATCTTTTTTTGCGAACACATAGACAAACAAACAAACAAAAAAACATGCATATAATATATACATTAGGGACTATTCTTTATTTATATATGCACATAATAAGTTATATAACACATACATGCATACATGTATATATGTATACATGTATACATGCATAGCTGTATACATGCATACATCCTGTATACAATCATCTATACATACATACATGTATACATACATACACACACACACACACACACATACACACACATACACACACATACAGTATAACCCCATTAGACCAAACTTGAAGGGACCCTAGAAATTTGTGTGGATTAACCAATCATTGGTTTAACCGAGCTGCGGCTTCGACTTTGACTTGGCTTTGGCAAAAACACGGGTACATTATGAATTAGTCCGCAGCTCGCGTAGGGACCCACCACGAGCACATACATACGTACATACATACATGTATGTGGACACTTTGATTATTGTTCTTTATGTATATACAGTACAACCGCGTTAAACCAAGCTCAGTTAAACCAACGATAGGTGAATCCAAACTTTTTTTGGTGGCCCGGCAAAATACTACCATTTATCATATACAAAAATTGGTGTGGTCTCAGATGACCTTATAACCACATGAAAGTTTGGTTTAACTGTACCGGAAGTGGCCTGGGTCCCGACAATTCTATTTGGATTAACCGGTAATTTGGATTAACTGACTTTGGTTTAACCAACTTTTTTATATAATAAATGCTAGTATTTTGCCAGGCCACCGAAAAAGGTTTGGATTAACCGATCGTTTGGTTTAACCGAGCTTGCTTTAACAAGGTTGTACTGTATACATACTCACATGCATACATACATACATATATACATACATACATACATACGTACGTACATACATACATACATACATACATACATGCATGCATGCATGCATGCATGCATGCATGCATGCATGCATACATACATACATACATACATACATACATACATACATACATACATGCATGCATGCATGCATGCATGCTCGCACGCATGCACACACATACACACATACACACATACACACATACACACATACACACATACACACATACACACATACACACATACACACATACACACATACACACATACACACATACACACGTACACTCGTACACTCGTGCACACGTGCACTCGTGCACACGTGCACACATGCACACATACACTCATGCACTCATGCACACATACACACATACACTCATGCACACATGCACGCACGCACGCATGCACACATACATACACATATACACACATACACACATACACACATTCCCACATACACACATACACACATACACACATACACACATGCACACATACACACATGCACACATACACTCAACACGTGCACACATGCACACATGCACACATGCACACATGCACTCATACACTCATGCACACATGCACACATACACACATGCACACATACACTCATACACACATGCACACATGCACACATACCCACATACACTCATGCACACATGCACACATGCACACATGCACACATGCACACATATACACATACACTCATGCACACACACATGCACACATGCATGCATGCACACACATACACACATACACACATACACACATGCACACATGCACACATGCACACATGCACACATACACTCATACACACATGCACACATGCACACATGCACACATGCACACATGCACACATGCACACATACACTCATACACACATGCACACATACACACGTGCACACGTACACTCGTGCACACATGCACATGTGCACACGTGCACACATGCACACGTGCACTCGTGCACACATACACACATACACATGCACACATACACACATACACACATACACATACACACACACACGTGGACGAGGAGTTTGCCATGTTGCAATTCCTTGGAAACTGAATGAATAAAGGCACGCAGCAGACAACATTTGGCGCCGTTTGTGAACCAGTCTGTATGTTGTGGAGAGTAGACTTATTTACTCTTTTAGTCAGAGTGAGGCATGATATAAAGCCAGACTCACTGGGAGGGATTGGTGACAGTAAACTGCTGACAATGGCTGACTGGTCCCTGCCGAGAGCTGTGACTGTTGAACTTGTAATGGTAGCGATTTGGTGCAGATTGCCTCCACTATACACCTCTACCTTTTGGTGGTCATGGTCTGATGGTCATGTACCACCCTAGATACAAGATTCACCTGGTACTTGTAGTACACGGGTGAAGGACAATGTAGTGTAAATACGGGCGAAAATAGGTTTAGTATGGGACATGAAGTAGAAACTGTGGTTCCATGATCAAATGGCTACATATATTGCCACAGATTTGGTGAAATGGGAGAGAATGCAAAAATCCAAGATGGCGGCAATAGAAGGCCATCGATTTCAATTTTAAATCGTATTAAACTAGCTATTTTATTATATTTTTCAACTCAGAGGTAGCGGGTAAATATGAAGACACCTACAAACAATAAATGTTGCTTCTTAGATTGTGAAATTAGGCTCTCATTTCATTAACCCGCTTTTTCGACCGTTTTTATATAAGGCTGGTATTCACCCGTGTACTGCGAGTACCGGGTGAATCCTTTATCTAGTACCACCCACACTCTGTGTGACGCAGAAAAAAAAAGTAGATAAGTGTGAGTAGGGTTGCTTGGGTGGTTGGTTGTTGGGAGGTTTATGTCCTGGCAACATCTAAGGTCATATCAGGAAGAGTAATACCTGTGACAATGCACACTCATGGCGATTTTATAGTGCTGCCCCACTGGGAAATCAGGCCGCCCCCACCATGACCCGATATCCCACTCAGTCACATTATCCTGACACTGAGCTAACCAGTCCTTGCCCTTTCCTATTAATGCCGAGCACCAGGCTAGGAGGCGACAAGTATCAATTTTATACGTCATTGGTTTGACTCGACCGGGAACCAGACTCCCGATCGCCCGCACGTGAGGGCTGCGCTCTACCGAGTCGGCCACCGCGCCCACTACTGGCCCCTTGAGAGAGCTGTGAATGTTGAACTTGTAATGGTAGCGATTTGGTGCAGATTGCCTTCACTATAAACCTCTACCTTTTGGTGGTCATGCTCTGGTGGTCATCTACCACCTACACTCTGTGTGACGCAGAAACACCAAGTAGATAAGACTCTCTAAGAGTGTGAGTATGGAGATCTCCCTAATACATAGATGAAATATTCACCCCGTACTGTTCTGTACACTAGGGATGATTTGTTTGTTGTTTTACTTCCTAGCAACATCTAAGGTCGTATCAGTACGGGTACTGACTTGTGACAGTGCGCACTCATAGCGACTTTATAGTGCTGTCCCACTGGGAGATCAGGCCACCAGTATCATGAGCTGATATCCCACCCAGTCACATTGTTCTGACTCTGAGCCAACCAGTCCTTTTCATATCTTAATAATGTCCAGCAACAGGCTAGGAAGCGACAAGTATACATTTTAAAGTCATTGGTAGGACTCGGCCCATGGGTTCGAATCCCACGATCTACCATCTGGTGTGAGTAGGGAGATCTCCCTAATACACAAATTGTAAATAGGGAGAAATAGTGTGGCCGAAGGGGGAGGATGCGGGGGGGGGGCGGTGCGTGTGGAAAAAAAGTGATACAAAATGCTGCATTCTGGTGCATTTTGACGAAAAATATGTGTAAGATACAAAATTTTAAAAATATGATAATATAATTCTTTGGTTAGAGATTGCAAATTAAAAGTGGTAAATCTGGAGATTGGGGTGACTTTGATACATTTTATTGGGAATATTTTGCTATATTTAAGGGAAATCTCCCACCAAATCGGGAGACTTGGCCCCCTCTGGTGACAAGAGTTGGCACCAATCTGGGGAGTCTGGGTCAGGCTAGTGGGCAGATGAACACTGCCCCAGCTCGGTATGATCATGACATTTGGCAGGTGGTTGGTTGTTGGAGTCGAACGTCCTGACAACATCTAAGGTCATATGGCAGGTGGAGCTGGTGTTGTCACATCGTTGGGTAATCGCTGCGTCTAATACCAAGAAATGGCCGTTCTGCATGACGTTGATATTATCTATATTGTGTAGGCATTTGTGTGTGTCATCATCATCATCATGCTGTCGGTCGCGATGCGACAAAGACTGCTTTCATTACTTGACTGCCACTCTCCATTTAGCTCTCTGCTGTGAGTGTAGCAGTGTCTGATTTGTGTGTGTAGGTATAGGTAAATACATGCATATAGTTGGTTGTTGGCATTTTACGTCCTGGCAACATCTAGTCATATTAGGATGGGTACCGATTTGTGACAGTGCACACTCATGGCGACTTTATAGTGCTGCCCCACTGGGAAATCAGGCCACTGGCACCATGACCCGATATCCCACTCAGTCACATTATCCTGACACTGAGCTAACCAGGTTCTTGCCCTCTCCTATTAATGCCGAGCGCCAGGCTAGAAAGCGACAACTATAATTTTTTAAGTCATTGGTTTGACTCCACCAGGGTTCGAACACGTATGTTCAAATCCCAAGATCTAACAAAATGGGAGACGGAAGCTCAACTCATTCGGCCATCCCATCTGGTAAATAAATGCTTGTTTGCTGGGGTTTTATGTCTGAGCAACATCTGTGGTAATACGAATATCAGGATGGATGCCATCTTGTAACGATGCACGCTCATAGCAACTTTATAGTGCTGCTCCGCTGGAAAACGGGGCCACTGCCCCATTCCTTCGCATTATCCCAGGGATGAAAGATCTCCGCGATATCGCGGATTTCTGGGATTTTTCAATCCTGCAGCACGATCAACATATAGGCCCTACTAATACATTGTTTTACACTGCAGCCGCAACCCTTCAAATGTCACAGCACTATCAGCGTATACTACTACTAAATGCTTCAAACGGCACAGCACTATGAGTGTATACTACTAATATGTGCTTCAAGCAGCACAGCACTATCAGCGTATACTACTAATAAATGCTTCAAACGGCGCAGCACTATGAGTGTATACTACTAATATATGCTTCAAACAGCACAGCACTATCAGCGTATACTACTAATAAATGCTTCAAACGGCACAGCACTATGAGTGTATACTACTAATATGTGCTTCAAACAGCACAGCACTGTCAGTGTATACTACTAATAAATGCTTCAAATGGCACATCACTATGCGTGTATACTACTAATATGTACTTCAAACAGCGCAGCACTGTCAGTGTATACTACAAATAAATGTTTCAAACTGCACAGCACTATCAGCATATACTACTAATAAATGCTTCAAACGGCACAGCACTATCAGCGTATATATACTACTAATACATGCTTCAAACGGCACAGCACTATCAGCGGATACTACTAATACATATACTACCAATGAATGCTTAAAACGGCGCAGCACTATCAGCGTATACTACTAATACGTGCTTCAAACAGCGCAGCACTATCAGTGTATACTACTAATGCGTGCTTCAAACGGCGCAGCACTATCAGAGTATGTCAATAGGCTAGGTAGTGACAAGTACCAATTTGATATGTCTTTGTTTTGATTCGGTTCGGGGTTTAAACCCACAACTTCACACATGAAAAGTCAGCCAGCGCTGTCTCAGATTCACCCTATTCGGTTGATAAAGGATTCACCCGGTACTCGCAGTCGCAGTACACGGGTGAATACCAACCCTATATAAAAATGGTTGAAAAAGCGGGTTAACAAATTGAGATCGTAATTTCACAATCTAAGAAGCAACAATTATTCTTTACATATGTCTTATTGATAGCCCGCTACCTTTGAGTTAAAAAATATAATATAATATCTAGTTTAATAAGATTTAAAAGTGAAATCGAAGGTGTTCTGCAGCCACCATCTTGTCTTTTTGCATTCTCTCCCATTTCACCAACTCTGTGCCTATATGGGTAGCCATTTGATACTGGAGCCACAGTTTGTACTTCATGTTCCATACTAAAGCTATTTTCGCCCGTATTTAAACTACATTGTCGTTCACCCGTGTACTACAAGTAACGGGTGAATCTTTTATCTACCTATTCGGCTGCTCGTCAAGTGCCCTTATTAGGTCAAACAGAACAGGGTCAGTACAAAATGGCCGACTGTCCACTTTGTAGAGTACCAGTGGGCCTTTTTATGTGTTAGCTAACATGTTGAACAGTCAGAGTGTGACCTGGTGAATGGTCGTCCATTTTCAGGTAGGTCGGAGGTCTTACCCGTCATGCTCTCTTTCATGTAAAGCTGAGATACCATTAACGCGTTGTGTGACATGCGATGTGCGACATGCGATGTGCGATGTCTGTCATGCTTAAACGATGTGCGCTCATAAGATTCCATCCATTATACCCCAGTCACACTACTGCTTGCGACTGCTTGTGACCACTTGCGACCACAAAAAAGGGGTGGTCGAAAAGAGGTCACAAAATAGTCGCAAAGTGGTCCTCAGTAGTAGCTGACCTCCTTGTGACCAAAATGGTCGCCTTGAGGTCGTCAACCATTGCTTCGGTCGCCCAGATGTCAGCGGCCATTGCTTTGGTCACTGAGAGTTTGGCAACCTTGCTTTGGTCGCAAACAACAACCAACAAACAAACCTTAATGGCAACTTTATCTTCATGCGCTTATAAATTAATGTGGGTGACTAGACTGATCCCTGCCTGCCTGCCTGCCTGCCTGCCTGCCTGCCTGGCTGGCTGCCTGCCTGCCTTTCTGCCTGACTGCCTGCCTGCCTGCCTGCCTGCCTGCCTGCCTGCCTGCCTGCCTGCCTGCCGGCCTGCCTGCCTGCCTGCCTGCCTGCCTGCCTGCCTGCCTGCCTGCCTGCCTGCCTGCCTGCCTGCCTGCCTGCCTGCCTGCCTCCATCGCCTGCCTGCCTGCCTGCCTGCCTGCCTGCCTGCCTGCCTGCCTGCCTGCCTGCCTGCCTGCCTGCCTGCCTGCCTGCCTGCCTGCTGCCTGCCTGCCTGCCTGCCTGCCTGCCTGCCTGCCTGCCTGCTCTGCCTGCCTGCTCTGCCTACCTGTCTTCCTTCCTGGCTGTCTGCCTGCCTTCCTTCCTGTCTGTCTGCCTGCCTTCCTGCCTGCTTGCCTGCCTGTCTGCCTGCCTTCCTGCCTGTCTGCCTGCCTTTCTGTCTACCTGCCTGCCTGCCTGCCTTCCTGTCTGTACCTGCCTTCCTGTCTGCCTGCCTGCCTGCCTGCCTGCCTGCCTGCCTGCCTGCCTGCCTTCCTGCCTGCCTGCCTGTCCATAACCTGGTGCCCAGTGGTCATGCCTGACGTGAGACAAGTGGAACATCAGTTGGTGTGGCATGGAATTGGAGCATGAGAATTTAATGCAGGCTGCAGTTAGTAGTTTGCCAGTCACGTGACTTTTGAGGGATGCGCACAAAACAAGAAGGAAAAAAGCTCAGGTGAAACTCTTCCAATGTTATCGACCCTTACTGCATTGCTGGTGATGTTACTCTTCAGCACCCGGTGATCAGAGTGTAGTTGGGGTTCTACTTCCTAGCAACATCAGAGGTCAGATTCTGATGGTTACGGCACATTATACACATTGCGGCTACGGCAAACAGGACGAGGAGGCATGAGTGGGATAACATGGCTTTATTTCGGGCAGCCCTCGGGGGCATTACATGTGTGGCTTTATGGTGTTGCGGCCATCCGAGAGCTGCCATGAATCAGTGTCATGTGGTGATCTGAGTGGGGAATGAGAATGGCATGAGTGAGGTGCGACATATGAGCAAGGCGAGATGAGGTGAGGAGATGTCAACTAGCAGCTAGCAGTAGTTGAGTAATTATGTAATATAATATAGAATAAGATTTTATAGTTAATTAATTTATAAATCGTTAATTATTGTAATGCAATTAATTCATGATTATTGTTAATGGTTTAAATTTTCTTCATTGTGCGGGTGGGTGGGTAAAAGTGAGGAGTGGTCAGTCCGGAAGGGTGATGCGGAGTGACCAGCATATAGGTAAGAGTGGTGCTTGTGAGCTGTGCTGGCTGTGATTGGCCGGGGAGCCATGAGTGATGGTGGGGGGGAGTGAGTGGTGAGGGAGGGTCCGGTCGGAGTGCGTGGCAGGAGGGTGTGTGTGTGTCCCCCCCACCCACCCCCACCCCTACCCCACCGCGTAGCGATGGAGCGCCCCCCGTGCCCCGCAATGAACACGAATGAGCACTCGCTCATTCACCACCATTATGTGCTGTCATATATAATACACATATATGTCTATTATATATGACAGCAAATGATTAGTCCGAATCCTGTTCTTATATGACCCTAGATGTTCCTCGAGCATAAACCCAAACAAGAAAGTTAGGTATGGGCGATAATATAGTCATAACAAGGAGAGTTAAAACCTGACTTCCTGCATTTTCCCGCGATTCCCTGATGCTATGTTATGTTATGTAGCTACTGGACGAAGGCTTACGCCGTATGTCCAGATCTTCATCTGTATCTGATAAATATGTAGAGGAGTTATCGGTATTTCTCAGAGCCCCCTCATAGTTGTACACCAGGTCCTGATTTGTCCACAGTTTGTCGAGTCTCCCTTCAAATGCCTTAACCCTTGGTGCTTGGACAACGGCACTTGGCAGGTTGTTCCACATCTCGGTTATTCTCAGAGTGAATAATATGCATTAGTGCTGGCAGGATTTCTTCCCGCCACAGTGGGAATATTGCTGAAGCATGGAATGTGGGAGAAAATATAGTTTATACGCCTTATAATTACAAGGATGAGAGATCTCCGCGATTTCTCGGAATTCCCCGATTTTTTTTATATACTTACTGATTAATATTAAGAAAAATGCCAAAGAATCGGGATTTATATGACAACAATTGGTTGGTTCGAATTCCATTCCTATGTGACCTTAGATTCTTCTTGAAGATTTATACTGCCTGCCATTGATAGGTCTGAATAGACTTGTTTTCACCATTAGACAGTTTGTTGATAGAAATCCCGAGCCTACACTTTTACCGACTCGAGGGATTTTTAACCTCCCACACCACATAGACTTGGTATGAGAGCAACTGGCCTTTGATGACGCTGTAAGTTATACACAGCGGTGGAAATCTAAATTGGCTGAGGTTGGGGCATGGGGAATCGAACCACTGACCTTAAGATTAGGAGTCTGACCTAGAAAAAAGTCAGACACTCTAACCACTCTGCCACAGAGAACACCTAAATATTGAGAGAACATAAAACCCAAACTAGGTATGGGCAATAATGTAGGCACAACAAAGATAGTTGAAACGTGACGTCCGGCATTTCCCCCGCGATTCCCTGACAATACTAATCCTATTGGGGGGGGTGGAGGGGGGGGGGGGAAATCCACGTTTTCACGGAAATTCGCTGTCAGTGTAATAATCTCAACTTGTTTTCCACAATTTTTGCCGGTGACCACTTTCATCCCTGCATAAATCTGCGTACCCCGATGAAAGCATCAAATGTTCGAAACCAAGACGCTTACCTAAGCCCTGTTTACACGGGCGAGTTAAGCCGCGTCATATAAATCGCCTTGTCTAGTTCGGTTTACATTCACCGTGTGGACGCGACCCTAAGGCGGATTAGGGCTGATTCGCCTCAACTAATTCGCTTCAAGTAAACCGCGTCGCGAGGTAGTCCAGATGAACCAAACTAGCTTAAGTCATCCCACCTTGCTTGTGTGGACGGTAACGGTTTACTTGAAGCGGATTAAGCACGTCACACTATATAATATAATTTGGTCTATGAACCGGCTAGAGGTGCACAGATATTCTTTTCATCATTTATTTTTAGGTTTTCACTGCCCAGGAGAAGTTTTGACCATTCCAAAACAATACGATTCAGTCGAAACAGATCTATGTCAAACCCACACTCTCTCGTGCCGATGTCGACTAAGCACAACTGGCGCTGGTTAGTCTGGACTTGCTCATGTGCAGATATCGATTTCTGCCTTAAACCGCTCCATGTGTGGACACGACACGAGTTTGCTTCATATAATTCGCTTTGTCTAAATCGGCTTACAATTGCCGGTGTAAACACAGGTCTAGATTTGATCTGACATAACTAACTTAGATGGTGGTGCACGCATTAGGCAACAATTGCTGCATAGAAGGGATACTAATTTAATTTAATAGAACCTGTCTCCGTTAAAGCCTGTCAGGTGGAGCATTTCAGTACGCAGAGACATTAAATTAGCATGTTTTCACTTCAAATATGTCAAAAGTTAACCCTTTAAAATACATCATTCTAAAGGAAATTGAATAATAGTGATCAGCTTAAGGCTGCATAGTCCGCTGAAAGCAAAGACAGTTTGGAAATAAAAATACTAATTTAGAATTGATGCTACATCTGTGACTTACATCATCATCATCATCATGCTGTCGGTCGTGATGCGACAAAGACTGCGACAAAGACAGCTTGACTGCTGCTCTCCATTTAGCTCTCTGCTGTGAGAGTTGCGTCCATGAGTCGGTCTTAATGTCTCTCAGCTTCAGGTTTCTCTTGATGGTATCCTTGAACCAGAGATGCGGGCGCCCTCTCTCTCTGTAACCAGAAGACAGTTGAGAATAGAGGATCTGCTTTGGTAGCCTGTCTGATGACATCCTCATGAGGTGTCCAGTCCACCGGAGATTCTTTTTGATCAGAAGATCTTCCATAGAGGGCAGCCCCGTCCGTTCGAGTATTTCCTTATTTGTCACTTTGTCCTTCCAGGTTAGCCTCATGATTGAACGCAGATGTCGCATCATGAAGGCATGCAGCTTTTTCACCTGTCGTCTGTACACTGTCCAGGCCTCGGCTCCGTATAGTAGGGTGGATAGCACGATTGCAGATAGATCTTGCCTTTGACCCGAATGGACACATGGTGGTTGTTCCAGAGTCTCTGGCGTAGTCGGCCGAAAGATGCGCTAGCCTTGGCCATCCTCCTCTGTATTTCAGCATCAATGCGTCCATCACTTGATATAGTGCTTCCGAGGTAGGTGAATTCCAGAACAGAGTTCAGCTTGTTTCCGTCAACCATGATCTCCTCCTCTCGGGTTCTTGTAGAGTTGGGTTGGTACAGCACCTCCGTCTTCTTGATGTTAATCTTCAGGCCAAACTTCTGGACATTTCATGAAAGCTGCCTGCAAAAGTGTTGAAGTGGGGATGGAAGCCAGCTGTTGGAAGATCTATTGAAACTATTTTTGAATGCATATTTTATTATGTCTTAGATTCTTTTAATTATAATTGACATCGATTTAATTACAAGTGTTTTAATGAAATCTAGTTCATTATGACTTAAAAGAACATTTCGGTGCGTTTTGTCACCCATTAATGTCAATTTTAGTGACGCTGTGTGCTTAATTACGTTCGAGCTTTACATTCTAGCAGTATGGGTGCTGACTTGTGACATTGCATACTCATGGTGAATTTATAGTGCTGGGAGACCAGGCTGCTGACACCATGACCCAATATCTCACTCAGTCACATTGTCTGATATTGAGCAAACCAGTCCTTACTCTATCCTATGAATGCCGAGTGCCATGCTGAGTAGCGACAAGTATAAATTTAATAAGTCATTGGTTTGACTATTGGGTTGACCTCCTACACAGCTTTGTTTGTTTGTTGTCCTAGCAACATCTAAGGTCATATCATGACGGGTACCGACTTGTGATAGCGCACACTCATGGCAACTTTTCATAATGCTGCCCCACTGGGAGACCGACCCACCAGCACCATGACCTGATATCCCACTGTCACATTATCCTGACACTGAGCCAACCAGTCCTTGCCCTATCCTAATAATGCCGAGTGACTGGCTAGGAAGTGACAAGTATCAATTTTTAAGTCACTGGTTTGACTCGACCGGAGTTCGAACCCACAAACCCATGGGTTCGAATCTCACATAGGAAGCCAGCCAGCGCTCTTTTTGATTCGGCTACCCTGTTTCGTCCGTTACACCATATTGAACGTTGTAGGACGACGTTGGTGGACGTTATTGAATGTTATTGAAGGTTATCGCCCGCTGCTCGGACAAAGTGACAGTTCAGTGTTTAGTCTTTGTTCCATCACAAGGTGCTCTTTCCCCTCTCACTCCGCCCATCCTCCTGCTCTCCACCCGTCATTCCCTCTCCCCCTCTTCCCTCCTCCCCCCCCCCGTCCTTCCCTCTCCCCCTCTTCCCTCCTCCTCCCCCCCGTACTTCCTTCTCCCCCTCTTCCCTCCTCCTCCACCCGTCATTCCGTCTCCCCCTCTTCCCTCCTCCTCCCCCCTCCGTCATTCCCTCTCCCCCTCTTCCCTCCTCCTCCCCCCGTCATTCCCTCTCCTCCTCCTCCCCCGGTCCTTCCCTCCTCCTCCCCCCTCCGTCCTTCCCTCTCCCCCTCTCCCTCCCCCCCCGTACTTCCCTCTCCCCCACCGTCATTCCCTCCCCCCTCTTCCCTCCCCTCCCCCCTCCGTCAATTCCCTCTCCCCCTCTTCCCCCTCCTCCTCCCCCCTCCGTCATTCCCTCCTCTCCCCTCTTCCCTCCTCCTCCCCCCGTCATTTCCCTCTCTCCTCCTCCCCCCGTCCTTCCCTCCTCCTCCCCCTCCGTCCTTCCTCTCCCCCCCTCTTCCCTCCCCCCCCGTACTTCCCTCTCCCCCACCCGTCATTCCCTCTCCCCCTCTTCCCTCCTCCTCCCCCACCCGTCATTCCCTCTCCCCCTTCCCTCCTCACCTCCCCCCTCCGTCATTCCCTCTCCCCCCTCTTCCCTCCTCCTCCCCCCGCCATTCCCTCTCCTCCTCCCCCCGTCCTTCCTCCTCCTACCCCCTCGCATTCCCTCTCACTCCCCTCTTCCCTCCTCCCCCCCCGCCATTTCCCCCTCCCACACCCATCCTTCCCCCCCTCCTACCCTACCCCCTCCGTCCTTCCCTCTCCCCCTCTTCCCTCCTCCTCCCCCCCGTCCTTCCCTCTCCTCACCCCTGTCCTTCCCCCCCCCCCCCATCCGTCCTTCCCTCTCCCCTCTCCTCCTCCTCCTCCTCCCCCCGTCATTCCCTCTCCCCCTCTTCTCCCTTCATCCACTAGGACGTAAAACAACAAACCCAGCACTATGCTTCACTTTAAACCTGTTGTAGTCAGTGGCGGTGGTGACTACACTGAGCCCTGTTTGCTATGAAGTAACACGAGGTGGCAGCATGCTAGCAGGAGCCGTCCCTAGGGTGGGCCGTTCCACGCTTTGCTAGCACTAGCCCAATAGAGGTTACGCGCTATCTGGATGGGCAGTGACCGATCATTCCTATTCTGATCTTGGAGGAATACACCAGTGAGCCTCCTGGCGTTCAAAACAATCTCTTTTATTCCTCAAGTGGAGTAGGAAGCGGTCCATCGCAAGCCGTTAAACTGACCTTGAATCCCTAAGCACATGGTCCGATATAGATAAAAGATTTTCCCTGTACTTCCAGTACAGGGGTGAAAACCAACCCATTAGAAAAACTGTCGAAGAATTTTGACATGCTGGGGAAATTAACTGAGCTGGTAAATTCTTAATTTAAGAAGCATAATATATTCTTTATGTACATCTTCATATTTACCCACTACTTTCGAGTTGGAAAATCTAATAAAACATAGACTTTAGTGCAATTTAAAAGTGAAATTGATGGCGTTCTATGGCCGCCATCTTGTCTTTTTGCATTCTCTCCCATTTTACCAACTCTGTGCCGATATAAGTATCCATTTGATACTGGAGGCAGGCATTCTACTTCCTGTTCCATACTAAAGCTAATTTCGCCCCGTATGTACACAACCCCCACACCATTAATCATTCATATAAATCGACTTGCCTAGTTTGACTCACATTCCCTGTGTGGACGCTACGCTAATGCGATTTAGGGCTGAATCGATGCATCTAGTTCGCTTCAAATAAATCACCTCGCGAGGTAGTATAGATGAAGCGATTTAGCTTAAATCAACGCAAGTGGCATGTGTGAACCCAACCGACTTACTTGAGGCGGATTAAGGATGTGACAGTCGAGACCTGAGTGTGTTGACTTTCCGGTAAATTTGCTCTATGAACCTGCTATAGGTGCACATATATTGTTTTCATCATTTATTTTTAGGGTTTCACTGCCCAGCAGAAGTTTTGACCGTTCCAAAACAATACGATTCAGTCGAAACAGATCTAGGTCGAACCCACACTCTCTCGTGCGACGTCAACGAACCCAAACTGGCGCTGGTGAGTCTGTACTTGCTCATGCGCAGATATCCACTTCCGCCTTAAACCGCTCCGTGTGTGGACACAACACTAGTTCGCCTCATCTAGTTCGCCGTATCTAGTTCGGCCTAAAGTTGTGCTGTGTGAACGGGGCTTAAGTTTTCGTTCACCCCTGTATTGGAAGTACGGGGTGAATCTTTTATCTAGGTCCCATAATGACCAAACTTTGTTGTACAGTTTTGACCCTACATTTCTTTCTGAACTGGGTTGCAGAGAAATTATGCTAACAACTCTTTCTGTGTGGTTGTGTAGCAGTGTGCAGTTTCGTAATATGTTTCATAGCCTACGATACAGTAGCCATGGGCAGGACTAGTGCCTGGGTGGACATTAAAGTTGGCATCTCACAAGTGTTCTATCATAACTGCGCCATAGTTTCTGAATTGGGTTGCAGAGAAATTATGCTAACAACTCTTTCTCCGTGGATGTGTAGCAGTGTGCAGTGTGCAGTTTCGTAATATGTTTCACCATCTACGCTACAGAGCCATGGGCCGGACTAGTGCCTGGGTGGACATTAAAGTTGGCATCTCACAAGTGATGTATCGTAACTGCGCCATAGTTGTCATGTTGCCATGTTCGACATGACGATGAATGCGAATGCGGAATGTTACAGGCTCACCGTTCATTAAATGGCTACTAGTGCATACTCTATAGATGTCGCTGTGGCATGTTTCGCAATAGGGACCTTAGGGGTATATGTTGTCAGTTTTGTGTGAGAGACAAACAAGAAAGGAAGAACACAAATTTAGAAGAAGAAAATAAGAAAAAAGAAGAAAGCACTAAGTATAACTAAGTGAGACAGATTCCTTCGTGGGTTTGGTTTAATAACATTTTGATGAAATAGTTAGCAAATACCTAGGACACGTTTATTTTTAATGAGACGACGGGTTCAGTCTACTGGAATAATAATAATAATATTAATAATAATATCAAGTATGATAATTGTAATAATATAAATAATTATTGTAGCGATGGTGATATTATTGACGCTAGTGATAAATAATAGTAATAATTGTAGTAATGACGATGATAATTTAATAATAACAGTAATGATGGTATTGATGGATAAAACAAAATACTAGTAATAAAAGTAATAATAATAGTACCGATGATGATAATTCTAATGATGATAATGAGAAAAAGACGAAGAAAACATAATAATATTTTAAAATAATATTTAAAGGAAAATAATAGGATTTCTAAAAGAATATTGGAATATTAAAAAAGAAGCTACTAATAAGAATGCTACGGGTTATAATAATATCAATAATAATTTATATAAAATTAAAATTAGTCACTGATAAGAATGAGTCAGAATAATATCATTAATTTCTTTTTCATTATTACAAGGAATGACAGGAGTTAGGATGGTATCACTAATAATATGATTTTTAAGAAAGAATATTAATTATTTGTTTGTTGTTTTACGTCCTAGCAACATCTAAGATCATTCATATTAGGACCTGATAAAAAACAAAAAGGAATATCAGAGAAGAATATAAGTTAAAGAACACCCAGAACATCCCAATAAGGGAAACACTGAAATACCAAAACCAGACAGGATGGCCGAATGAGTTAGAGCGTCCGTCTCCCGTGTTGGTAGACCGTGGGGTCATGGGTTCGAACACTGGTGGAGTCAAACCAATTACTTTAAAATTGATACTTGTCACTTCCTAGCCAGGTGCTCGGCATCATTAGGATAGGGCAAGGCCTAGTTGGCTCAGTGTCAGGACAATGTGACTGAGTGAGATATCAGGTCATGGTGCTGGCGGCCTGGTCTCCCAGTGGGGCAGCACTATAAAGTTGCCATGAGTGCGCACTGTCACAAGTCGGTACCCATCCTGATATGACTTTAGATGTTGCTAGGACGTAAAACAACAAACAAACAAACAAACAAAAAACTGAAATACCAACCTATATTCACTACAAAGTTGTCCGGCAGGTGGGTCTGGTGTTGGCGGTAATAACTAAATGTGGAGTGGACTCTTTTTGTGTGTTAAACTTGGGATTTGATTTGTTGCGCGTTCCCAGTAGCCTCGGGCATGCGTGCATGCTGTCCGCTCCAGGGCAGTGTAATTGTGGGATAAATTCAGCAGTGTACAAGCCCAGCGGGAGCAACTGCGCATGCGCAACTGCGCAACAGTGACGTCGCAGTTTAATATGCCTCACACATGGTCATGTGACCACCACAGCGTTGGATTTGGAATAGAAAGAAAAATGAAATGAAGAAAAAGAAGGCAGTCCATGTGAAGTTGATTTAGTGACTACTTACTAAAGGGGCTGTCACATTAGGGTTTTTTGCGGGAGCGTATGGCGGCGTAAGCGCGTTACGTCATATACGTTGGTATACGCCGCCATACGCTACGCATACGCTATGCATACGCCGTCATACGCCGATCCTCCAACAAGCCTGTTTCCTTGCTCAAAATGTTCAGCGTATGGCAGCATATGGATCATACGCTGCTCATACGCTAGGCATATGCTATGCATACGCCGGCATAGGTTACGCATAGGTTAGGGGTACGTCGGCATAGGTTGGGCTTACGCTGGATTGACACCCGCCGTTTGTCTCTTGCGTACCCCCAACGTTCTGTAAAAGTGGTGTCACACTACGGCGTATGGCGTTAGCATATGGATTTTCGACCCATATGCCGTCATATGCCGTCATACGCTTCGCATACGCTATGCATACGCTATACATACGCTATACATATGCCCTCATACGCCCTCATACGCACGTCCGTCAAAATTCTTTTTGAGTATGCTCAAAAGTTTTCGGCGTATGGCAGCGTATGGCTCATACGCTCGACGTATGCTATGCGTACGCCGACATAGGTTACGCATAGGTTGGGCGTACGCTGAACTTGTCAATCACAACTGTCAAACCTCATCACAGTACGCCGCGCATAGGTCGGGATACACTTTGAATACGCCGCCATAGGCTAGGGGTAGGTTAGGCATAGGTTAGGCAAAGGTTAGGCATAGGTTAGGCATACGCTTCAGATGCCGCTGGGACCTCGTGCGTAGCGTATGACGGCATATGACGGCGTATGACGGTGTATGGGTCGAAAACCGCATACGATAACGCCATGCGCCGTAATGTGACAGGGCCTTTACTATATTTATACCCGTCCTGATATGACCTTAGATGTTGCGAGGACGTAAAACAACAAAATAAACAAACTATATATATATAGATATAAATTCTATATATTCTATGTATTCTATATGTTCTATATATTGTATTTCTATATATTCTGTGTATTCTGTTTATTCTATATATTCTACATATTTGATATTTTATGTATTCTATATGTTCCATATATTCTATATATTCTATTCTATAGATTCTATATATCCTAAATATTCTATATGTGTTATATATTCTATATGTTCTGTATATCCTATATATCCTACATATTCTATATATTCTATACATTCTATATATTCTATATATATTCTATATAGTCTCTATTCTATATATTCAGCGTGTTCTATATATCCTACAAATCCTACATATTCTATATATGCTATATAAATCTGGTTACGTTTGGAAGGATGAACAGACAACCAGGTGATGGGTCGGACACTATTTACTTGCGCCTTGGCAAAGCACAAATATATACTCATCGGTTACAAAAGCTTGAAATCTGAATAGCAAGTGTCGTGTTTGCTGTGCGAAGTGTTTGAAAAGCCCGTTGGTGGCGCTGGTGTAGTAATGGTGGTATTTTCCATATATTCTATATATCATGTATATTATATATATCATGTATATCATTGTATCATGTATATCATGTATATCATATATATATCATATATATTATATATTATATATATATTATATATACATTATCTATGTTATATATATTTATATGACCAGACGCTGTGGCCAAATCAGTAGAGTGCAGGCTTCCTATGGGGAAGGTCAGGAGTTCGAATCGGGGCCGAGTCAAATCGATGACTTACAAAATTTACACTTGTCGCTACCTAGCCTGGCGCTTGGCATTACTAAGATAAGACAAGGACTGGTTAGCTCAATGCCAGGATAATATGACTGATTTTTAGTGGGATATCGGATCATGGTGATTGCGGCTTGGTCTTCCAGTGGGGCAGCACTATAAAGTCACCATGAGTGCGCACTGACACAGGTCGGTACCCGACCTGATATGACCTTAGATGTTGCCAGGATGTAAGACTCCTACCAATCAAGCAAAGCAAATATAGAGTTTATAGCGTGATTAAGTTGCCAGACCTGCATTCTTTAATGTCCCTATTTTTTCTTTGTTGTTCCTTCTTCAAATTAATTCAATCTTTTCTTCTTTTCTTCATTTTATTAGACTTAGTTTATGGACCAGAGGGTGTGTAGAGGGCTGAGGGATTTCTCAGCTTCTAAGCTACTGGTGTGAGTAAGAGGCAGTGAGAACCAATTGTACGGGAGGTGGTGGGTTCGATCCCAGTATGAATCAAACCAAAGACTCAATACTTGTCGCGACCTCGTCTGGCGCCGTGTCCTGCGAATAGGACAGGTCTCAGGATAATGTGACTGAGTATCCTAATGCTGGTCGCCTGGTCTTCCAGTCAGGCAGCACTATAAAGCTGTTATGACTGCGACCTTTACACATCGGGATATGGCATGAGGTATTGCTAGGACGTAAAACTCCAATAATTCACTGTATGCATACCATCGTACATGATGACATGTGATCCGTAAAAACGTAGTCACTCACTCACAACTCACACACTTACTCACACACTTACTCACATACTTACTCACGTACTTGCTCACGTACTTACTCACGTACTTATTCACATACTTACTCACACTCACTCACTCACTCACTCACTCATTTAATCATTAATTTACTCACCCACCACCCACTGACATCTCATTTACTGAGTCACTCATTTGTTCAGTCACTCACTTACTGATTAACTCATTTACTAACTCACCACTGAACTCACTTATTTACTCATACTCACTCACACCCTTACACTCACAGACTTTTGGGGCTGTCACATTATGACGCTTCTCGCCGGCGCACCGCCAACGCGCAAAATAAGTTGTACGCGTCGAGACACTTCCAACTTTTCGGCATTTTGGGAAAAAGTTTGACGTCAGCGCAACGTGTTGGTAGTGTGCGGCCGACGTTGTGGTAACGTATATCGACGCGTGAGGAAAAAAAAAAAAAAAGTTTGGGGCGCCGTCCTCATAAGACCTTAGATGTTGCTAGGGTGTAAAACAACAATGCACCAGTTTGGTGCAACGTGTGGGAACGATCCTCCCGCGTGCGCGGCATCTGCCTAGCGTTCGCATAACGTTATTCCAGCGATGGCGACGTGCTTCTGACGTCCCCATAATGTCCGCACCAACACGTTGACACGCGTTGTCGGTCGTCGAAAATTTTGTGCAAGCACAAAACTTTCGACGCGCACCAATGTGTGGCTGCGACCATCCCTGTCAATCAAAGTGTACCGACGCGCGCCTAACGCGCGTGTAACGCTTTGCGACGTTTCGCCAAAAAGTGACACGCGTCGACGCGCGTTGGAGAGAAGCGTCGTAATGTGACAGCCCCATTAGATTGACTCACTCACTCTCACTCACACTCACTTAAACACCCACTCACTTACACTAACTTAGACTCACTTAGTCACTCACTCACTCACTCACTCACTCACTTACTCACCCACTCACCTGCTAACTCACCCACTCACCTACCCATTCACCCACTCACTCCCTCACCCACTCAGTCACCCACTTCACTCACTCACCGACTCACTCTTTCACTCACTCACTCACCCACTCACTCACCCACTCACCCACCCACTCACCCACCCACCCACTCACTCACCCACCCACCCACTCACTCACCCACGCACCCACCCACTCCCCCACTAACTCGCTCAATAACTAACTCAACTTATACTCACTATGACACCAGACGCAGTCACCAAATCGGTAAAGCGCAGGCTTCCCCTGCAGAAGGTCGGGAGTTCGAATCTCGGTTGAGTCAATTCAATGACTTACAAAATCGACACTTGTCGCTATCCAGTCCTGGTGCATGGCATTATTAGGATAGGGCAAGGACTGGTTAGGTCAGTATCAGGATAATGTATCGGAGTGCGAAATCGGGTCATGGTGGCTGGAAGCGGTGGCTGAATCGATAGAGCGCAGGCCTCCCGTGCGGAAGGTCGGCAGGAGTCAAACCAATGACTTACAAAATTGATACTTGTCGCTTCCTAGCTTGGCGCTCGGCATTAATAGGATAGGGCAAGGACTGGTTGGCTTGGTGTCAGGATAATGTAACTGAGTGGGATATCGGGTCATGGTACGGCAGCATGATAACACTACAAAGTCCCCATGAGTGCGCACTGTCACAAGTTGGTCCTGATATGACCTTTGATGTTGCCAGGACGTAAAGCTCCAGTAACCAAGAACCCATCACTAGAAAGGTAATCAGTTATGCCCGGCCCCCTACTAACGCTTACCATACTAGTGTAACATAGGTACCTCCCCATATATGGTTTTTTTTTCTCTTTTCTTTTTCTTTACCTATCATTCATGTACCAATGTTTTGCTTATTTCCCTGTAATTGTCTATCTATATATTGTTGTAGATTTGTTTACCGTGTAGTGGCAATTGTCATTAGGGCTGGAAGACCAGTGCATTAGCACTGACAACATGTTATTCAGAGGAACAAAAACACTTGAACAAAAAAAACCCAAAAAACTACCCACCCACTGACTCACCTGTATCGACTTACTCATACTCACTGGTAATAGTAATAACCATGGTAATAATGGTAATGATAATATGAAGTTTGTTTTATTGAACGACGCATCTTGAGCACATTGATTTGTATCATCGGCTATTGGACCTCAAAATGATAATAATGATGATAATAATAAAAAATACAAAAATATAATAAATACAAAAATATAAATAAAGCAGGCTCCAGGAGAGCTACTATTTTATCACAGTTGTGCAGAGTTTTGCAATCATATGAAGCGGGGAGTGAGGGGAGGGGACCAGGCCTTGAGTTGACTTTGGCCCTCCATGGACGATCAATTTGTCAACATGAAATATAGGCTGGTTACACGCGAGGATATATATATATGTGTGTATGTGTGCGGGTTCGAACCCTGGTCGAGTGGAACCAATGACTTACAAATTGATACTTGTCTAATCCTAGCCAGATGTTCGGCATTAATAGGATAGGGCAAGGACTGGTTGGCTCAGTGTCAGGACAATGTGACTGAGTGGGATATCAGGCCATGGTCATGGTGGTGGCAGCCTGGTTTCCCGGTGTGGCAGCACTATAAATTCGCCATATGTACGTACTGTCACAAGTTGGTACCCGTCCTGATATTACCTTAGATGTTGCCAGGACATAAAACTCCAACAACCAACCAAGCAATCTACACCACAGCTGATTATGTCAGTCAGTTTGTGGTATCTATCTACCTGGTCTGGTCCTGCAGTAGCCCGCTTCACAGCTTTTGCTGGAATCATAATTAGAATAATGTCTAACTGTGGACAGTGTTCTAATTATTTTGACTGGATGGCGTGGCCGAATCGCTTAGCGCACTGGTCAGCTTCCTGTGTGGGAGGTCGTGGATTTGAACCCTGGCCAAACCAAAGCAATGACTTACAAAAACCAGCAATTTTGTACGTCATTGGTTTGGTTCGGCCGGGGTTCAAATCTACGACCTCCCGCACAGGAAGCCGGCCAGGGCGCTAAGCGATTCGGCCACGCCATCCAGTCAAAATAATTAGAACACTGTCCACAGTTAGACATTCTAATTACCTAGTCTGGTTATCGGATAGGGTTAAAGACTGGTTTGCTCAGTATCAAGATATTGTGACTGAGTGGGATAGCGGGTCATGGTGCTGGTGGCTCGGTTTCCCAGTGGGGCAGCACTATAAATTCCATTAGGGCAGCACTAGGGTGTAAACTATCAGAAGGAAGCAGCCATCCTGATTTGACCTTAGATGTTGCTAATAACGACTTGCCCGTTTGGGAAGGTCACTGAGAACCTCACCTGCCCGACTGAGTAAGCTAGGTGCCCCTGGCAACCGGGCAGTCTTCATTATTCTACCCTGTGACCTAATTAAACAACTAAAAAAGGAAGTTGTGTCTTATTCGCTTGTACCTCGCTTGTAAATGTGTACAACACCACAATACTCCAGCCGGTAGATACGTTTGTTTGTTGTTTTACGTTCTAGCAGGGATGAAAGATCTCCGGGATTCCCGGGATTTTTCAATCCTGCAGCACCATCAGCGTAGATCTATACTAATACGTGGTGCAGATGCTGCAGCACTATCAGTGTATACTACTAATAAATGCTCTTAACGCCGCAGCAATATCAGTGTATGCTACTAATAATGCTTCAAACGGCGCAGCACGATCAGCGTATATCAATATATATGAAACCCGACTTCCGGAAATTTTACGCGATTCCCTGACAATGATAAGCATATGGGAAAATATCCGCATTTCCGCTTTTTTTCCCGGAGACTACTTTCATCCCTGTTCTAGCAACATCTAATGTCATATCAGGGTGGATACAGACTTGTAACAGTGCACACTCATGACAACTTTATAATGCTGCCCCTCTGGTAAATCAGGCCGCCGCCACCACGACGTGATATCCCACCCAGTCACATATATCCTGACAGTGAGCTAACCATACCTTGCCCTATCCTATTAATGCCGAGCGCCAGGCTAGGAAGCGACAAGTGTCAATTTTAAAGTCATTGGTTTGACTCAACCGGGGAACCAAACTCCCGACCTTCCGCACACGAATCCTGCGCTCTGCCGATTAGGCCACCGCGCCTGGTGGTAGATATGCAAATGAGGGCCCCTAGCGCTCCAACCAAACCATTCAGCTCAAGGTTTTGTCTGCAGCTGTTGCTTCCTCTTTTTTGGTGATGTATTCATAGGAAGCCAACACTGGCATTGTTTTTAAATCCTTTGTTTTAGCAAACGAGATCCTCTTTCTGCCGTCCTCATATGACCTTAGATGTTGCTAGGACGTAAAACAACAACAAACAAACAAATCCTCTTTTTGTCTTTCATTTTGAAGTTGCATAATGTGAAGGTTTTGACTTTCTGTCTTAAAAAAAAAAAGATGAATGTATATTAAGTTGAAAAATGTAGTCCTAGATGAGAATCTTCCGGCTTTAATTGGAATTCCAGATTTTCTGATCTGCCCAATATTTTTGCGGATATAGTCCAGATTTGTGACCCATTCCGGCTTCTCCTGTATCTTTAGAAGTCCCAAAAATTCATCAATTATGATTTTTTTTTTTGTCAGGCCATTCTCATCTATTGGTAATATACTTTACTTTCTTTTCTTTCTTTTTTTTTTGGTGGTAAATATGTTTATTCTGCTGAATAAGTCTTTTGTCAGTGCCGAAGCACTGGTCTTCCAGCCATTTTTCAATTCAGGGTTATTAAGAAGTAATTTTTATTTTATAGTGTCATCACTTTGGTGTCCTCACTGAAATGCTTGGTTTCAAAGGCTTCCACAGTGCCAGGATCTATTAAATTAGCTAATGCTACAGTCACAAATGCATTATGGCGTGCTTGCGGGGACCAAAGCTCACCGCATCGGCCAGACTGTATAGTGGGTTACGGTCGCCGCACGGTGACTGTACGTTTTTTTGCCCGCCGCAATCAGTTGCGGTTATTTTAAGTCGAAGTTATCTTAACTTTGGAAAATTGTAATGCCGCAGGCCACAATCCTGGCAATCCAGACTGCACAATACTGTGCAATCACCTTTGTTGACATCATTGAAAAGGTTGTAAAATGAATATCAATATGGTCCAAATTTCATGTTTGTGTGATCAAAATTAAGAAAGTTACAACTTTTTTTGTATATTAAATATTTGTATAAATTCAACACAAACCATACGATTTCTGAAGCGATACACTGCAGGCTGCAACACCGTAACATTTGCATAAACCGCAAGACACAACGCAGACCATAGTACCATACGGCGCCCGCAGCATTTGTGACCTAGGCATTAGTAGTCGTTCTATGCAGGAAGTACATGAGCTTAGCGAATAATTAATTCACATTTGCACATCGACAAGCTGGAGTCTAGAGCCTTCAAAAGTGACAGGATCTACTAAATTGACTTTGGATCCTTCTAATTCTATGCATTAAGCCCCAGTTAGACCTCACCGGATTGAGGAAATGGACAGAAACCGGACACTGTCCGGTGAAATACGGCAATGTACGGTTTATAACTAGTACCCATCCGGCGTGTCCATTCTATCTCTGGTGGTGTCCGGCGGTGTCCGGTACACATTTTGAACATGGACAAAACGTGTACCCGACACCACCGGACTGACGGGTATGGTTAATGTCCGTTTTAAGTCCGTTTTGTCCGTTTCATGACTGGTACCCATCCGTTACCTCACCGGTTTGCTTCCTGCAGTGTCAGTTGATGGTGGTTTTTAAAATCTATTTAAAAGATTAATTTTATTGTGGGAATTCAGTCAGTATATGTTTTCTGCGCGTCCGTGAACAATCCGTTGCGTCCGTTTGACATTTGGTTTTCGTCCGGTTATCGTCCAGTGGCTATTCGTTAATGTACGTTCCTTGGCCGTTTTGCGTTCGTTTCATACAGTATATTTTGGTACATTTTGATACCAAACACCACCGGACTAGACAATTCTTTGTCCGGTGGTGTCCGGTACTCAGTCCGGTAAGGTCTGACTGGGCCTTTACGATTGCCTTGCGGATGATGAAAATGGTAAATATTGCACCTACAGCAGGATTCGAACCCACACTTCTAGTCTTTTCGTGGATAACGTGCTAGCCATTAAACTACATAGACTCCCTGTTGCATCACCCTATCCACGCCTACCTGTCTATGGGGCTCCTTGCCTGAGAGAGACTACCACACCTGTCCCCCTAGAATTATAAGTCTTTTAAATTGTTTATGTCCATGATACACAGCGAAGGCAGGGGTGGAAATAAGAGCACTTTATTCAATGTGCGAGAGGGTTATACAGACAGTGCAAATGAATAAGGTACAATTCAAGGTAGTCAATATGATATAAGGTAATAGTCAATAAGGTATAAGGCAAAGCAAATAAAGTCCAGTAGTCAGTGTTCATCAGGGGGAGCAAGCATGACGACCAAGTCATGTCATGCTTACACTTACATACATACAACCAATTATATACACAACATAGGTTCAACAACCATACAGCGTGTAGCTTGTATGCGATCCAGGTCATGGCAAGCAATGTCATGGGTGATAAAAATAGGAAATATTGTGCTTAGAGCAGGTTTTCTACTAGATAAAAGATTCACCCCATACTTGCAGTACAGGGGTGAATACCAACCCTATATAAAAGATGTCGAAAACTGCTTTAGTATGGAACCGGAAGTGGAAATTCTGGTTCCAATATCAAATGGCTACTTATATCGGCACAGAGTTGGTGAAATGGGAGAGAATGCAAATAGACAAGATGGTGGTGATAGAACGACGTCGATTTCACTTTTAAAGTCTATTAAACTATATGTTTTATTTCATTTTTCAACTCAAAAGTAGCGGGGAAATATGAAGACATATATAAAGAATAAATGTTGCTACTTAGATTGTGAATTTAGGCTCTCATTTTGTTTCCCCACTTTTTCGCCAGCCGTGTACTGCAAGTGCGGGGTGAATCTTTTATCTAGATTTGAACCTACACTTCTTGATATTCCAGGGCTAGCATGCTAAGCATTACACTACCTAGGTGCTCTGAAGCAGCGAAATTACAAAAATATACATAGGGTGCAATATGTTTATCCCATCCTGTAGACATTGGAATTACAAGCCTAAATCCAAAAACCATTAGGCTATATATATATTATTGTTTTTGATATCATAATTTTTTAAGATTAAAATATAAAGATGTATTAATTTTGATTTAAAAGCGGAACTTTGACCAAATATAATAACAAGTGGAATGATGTGAGGGGCATTCTGCTAATCAATTTCTGTGCTACATATATAAAGGAATTTAAATTGTCAATTGCTAAATCAATTAGTCAAGCAGATTTTTAATAAGACAATGTCAAAAAGTGCAATTCATAACAAAAAAAATCATTCTGATTTGGCCAAATAGCCATTTTCAAAGCTTGGTATTTTCTTGGAAAACTGCAACAAGTACCAGTCGATGTCACTCCTTGTCTGGGAGATCAGTGCAGACTACTATACTAGTACAGTGAAACACCGTTATAACGCAATCATTGGGATCCATACAGCATCATCACGAAAACAGCGCGGTCGCGTTAAATCAGGGTTTCGTTGACTAAATTACGTTTCAATTAAGGAATTTTGGGTCCAATTAATCATCACGTTATATCCAAATATGCGTTCAATCAGCCCACATTATAATAGGGGTTCACTGTACTATTATGTTTAACAAGTGCACCGGTATCTAACTTGGAAAAGTAGTATCAAATCTAACTTAACCATTTTATTCATTCGATCATACAGCTTTTATTTTCTTTATTCTCACCTCATTGGATGTTGTATGGCACTGACTTCCGATAGCCAGCACACACGGTCAACCCGCCCCCTATTGGCGAGCTCTCCAACTACAGATTTACATATAAATAGTACTCCACTATGGTCAACTACATTCAACTACGCTAGAGTACGCTAGAGTATGGTAGCGTACGTTTGCATCATGGATGCAGATTCAGCGTCTAACATAGCGCTATTTTGAACATGTCCAAAAATGTAATCGGACATCACGGCTCACCCACGTTATTACCAAATTAATGCTGCATAGTCGAATCAAATATCAAATTTTCAAAACAAAACCAATTATCTAGGTTTGATTTTGCATATCTAACTTAGATACTGATGCACTTATTAAGCATTTGTTTCTGCGTAGAAGGCAATACTGAGTCAATTTAACAGAACATGTTACTGCAGAAGTCTATGGTGTCAGAGTTTTGGCAAGCTTGCCAAAACTAATTTTACATGTTTGCACTCAAAATATCTCAAAAGTTTACAATTTAAAATAAAAGTAACTTTCAACTAATGTAAAGTAGATACTAGTGATCGATCTAATATGTTTATCTCATAAAAAATACAGAAATACAAAACCATCGGACTATGCAACTTTAACATCACGGACAAGTATGGATGCCGGTACGTTCATCTACATCCAACTATGTTCAATTACGTTAGCCTCCACTACATTCACGTCCACTAACATGTATTTGACCGGGGCCTAAAGGACCAGTCAGACCGTACCGGAAACCACCGGACAAAGAACTGTCTAGTCCGGTGGTGTTCGGTGTCGAACTGTTGCAACGGCCGCCAGACGAAAGGGACGCTAAACGGACAAGAAACGTACATTAAGGAATAGCCAAGGGACGAGAACAAGACAAGAACCGGACGGCAACTGAATGTCAAATGGAGGGACCGGACACCAACCGGACACCAACCGGACACCAACCTGACACCTACCGGACACCTACCGGACACCAACCGGACACCTACCGGACTGATCACGGACACGCCGAAAACAGATAAAAAAAACGACGGATCGAATTCCCGCAGCACCATCAACGGACTCTTCAGGAAGCAAACCGGAGGCTAACGGATGGATACCGGACATGAGACGGACAAAACGGACTTAAAACGGACACCAACCGTACACCTCAGTCCGGCGGTGTCCGGTACAAGTTTTGTGCATGTTCAAAACTTGCTCCCGTACACACTGGACACCACCGGACACAGAACGGACACGCCGGATGCCAACCATATATAAAGCGTACATTGCCGTATTTCACCGGACAGTGGCCGGTTTCTGTCCAGTTCCTCAACCCGGTGAGGTCTGACTGGGGCTTAAGAGATCCCTCTCTACTATCCCACAACTTGTTGCAGTGGCATGCACCAACCTCTACTAAATCTTGAGAAACTTTTGATCAGATGTGGTTACCAAAATGGTAAGAGTACTTCAGCCTTGCCGTGTGGAAGGTCAGGATCGTTGAAATCTCGGCTCAGTCAAACTAAGTTGATACTTGACGCTATCTAGCCTGGCATCGGCATTAGTCGAACAGGGCAAGGACTGGTTAGCTCAGTATCCAGATAATGTAACTGAGCGCCAAACCGGGTTATGGTGCCAGTGGCCTGGTCTCTCATCAGTGGGGCAGCACTATAAAGTCACCATGAGTGCACACTGTCACAGGTTGGTACCCATTCTGATGACTTTAGACGTTGTCAGTATGTAAAACCTCAACAAACCAGAACAAACAACCGCGTACTGATATGACTTTAGATATTGCTAGGACGAAAAAGAACAAACAAACAAACAGAACAAACAACATGAGAAACTTTCTGCACCAGTTGAGGCCACCTGGTGTTTGTTTTGTTTGTTTGTTGTTTTACATCCTAGCAACATCTAAGGTCAGATCAGGACAGGTACCGACTTGTGACAGTGTGCACTCATGGTGACTTTATAGACTAATAGTGCTGCCCCACTGGGATACCAGGTCACCAGCACCATGACCTGATATCCCACTCAGTCATATTAACCTGACACTGAGCCAAACAGTCCGAGCCCTATCCTAATAATGCCGAGCGCCAGGCTAGGAAGCAACAAGTATCAATTTTTAAGTCAGGGTTTGAAACCACAATCCCATGGTCTACCAACACGGGAGACGGATGCTCAAACTCATTTGGCCATCCCGTCTGGTTCGCCACCTGGTGTGTATTTCCAACCACATCAGACTGTCTTAGCTTGTTTAGTCTTTGTCTGGGTTCCTTCCGTCTTGGACGAATCACTTGGCGTGCGTGTGTGTGTGTGTGGGTGTCTGTGTGTGTATATGTGTGTGTATATATATATGTGTGTATAGGTATGCGGGTATTGCAGTACCTCTGATACCTTAGGTGTTAAATACCTCAGGGAGTTTGACGCCCCTGCCTTGCAAATTTGTAAACCACTGCCTTGTGGTACAGGTTCTTGATAGAACCAAAGGCTAAGGGAGTAAACCCTAACAGAAAACCATATTACCGTGGCAGCATTAAGGGTGGTGATGAATGGAACTCCCAACATCTCCCGACCAGCCACTGCAGGGACAAATAGTTTGCGCCTGTCTTGACGTGTTCTTGCCGGTGTGAGACCTCTATTTGCTCCCCGAGAGAGTGCCGCTAGTAACTTGCAAAAGCCAGCAGCACTTCAACACTTTGCAAGCAGCTTTTATGAAATGTCCAACCGCATGAAATAACATCACTCTCACAGCAGAGATCTAATTGGAGAGCGGCGGTTAACTAATGAAAGCAGTCTTTGTCGCATTGCGACTGACAGCATGATGATGATGATGATGATGATGATGTGTATATATGTGTGTGTATATGTATGTATGTATGTATGTATGTATGTATGTATGTATGTATGTATGTATGTATGTATGTATGTATGTATATGTTGTGTGTGTGTATGTGTGTGTGCACTCCTTATTTGTGATAATTACGAGGCGGCAATAAATGGGTTGAGAGAAGAACGAGCTAAGTGTCACTAATTGTTTCTGATAAGCCATGTTCATTCATTGAAGTAAAGCCCAAGTGACGCCTACCGGGATCAAGCCCCGGACGAGCCCCGACCCTTAATCCGGCGTGGTCCGTGGCGATCCGGTGTAATCCATGGCTCATCCGTGGCTGGTCCTTGGTGATCCTGCCTCATCAGGGGTCTGCCCCATATGTTTTAAAATCCGGGGAATATTGTAATCCGGGGTTAACCGGCATTATTCCGTGTGTGATCTGTGACTCGTCCGGGGGTCGTCCGTGTCTCGTCCGGGGAAGTCTGGGTCAGTTTATACTCCGTGCTATCCGGGAGTAGTCCAGGGATCGTCCGGGGGTTGCCCAGGGGTTGTCCGGGGGTTGTCCTGGGCTGATCCGGGACTAATCTGGGACTAATCCGTGGCTACACCGGGTAGTCCGGGGGTTGTCCGTGCTGTGGTCCCTTGGTAGACCATGGCTCATCCGGGTATGTGTGAGAGCGAGCCAAAAAATTACCAAAATAGCAATTTCATCCAGGGATATCCGGGGAATGGTCCGGGCCTGATCCGGCTAAAAATCCGGGGCTAGTCCGGATAGGTGTGACTTGGGCTTAAGATAATCTGATGAGACCATGCAATTTTCTAGGCCAATGCACTTGTCTACATTTGATACTATTTATCCAAGTTGGTTGGTTGGTTGTTGGGGTTTTACATCCTGGCAACATCTAAGGTTATATCAGGACGGGTACCGACTTGTGACAATGTGCACTCATGGGACCAGACGGGATGGCCAAATGAGTTAGAGCGTCCGTCTCCCATGCTGGTAGATCGTGGGTTCGAACCCTGGTCGAGTCAAACCAATGACTTAAAAATTCATACTTGTCGCTTCCTAGCCAGGCGCTCGGCATTATTAGGACAGGGCAAGGACTGGTGTGCTCAGTGTCAGGATAATGTAACTGAGTGTTCATGGTGCTTGTGGCCTGGTTTCCCACTGGGACAGCACTATAAAGTCACCAAGAGTGCGCACTGTCACAAGTCGGTACCTGTCCTGATATGACCTTAGATGTTGCTAGGACATAAACAACAACAAAAAAACAAACAAACGTGCACTCATGGTGACTTTATAGTGCTGCCCCACTCGGAGACCAGGTCACCAGCACCATGACCTGATATCCCACTTAGTTAGTGCAATACTAGATAGTAGTACTGCATTCCATACAAGGTTATGCAACTAATGTCATGAAGTTGGCGCAACACTAGAAAGTATTGCCGCATTCCATGCAAGTTTACACAACTAACATCATGAAGTTGGTGCAATACTAGAAGGTATTGCTGTATTCCATGAAAGTTTACGCAACTAATATGAAGTTAGTGCAATGCTAGATAGTTTTTCAGCATTCCATGCAAGTTTGCACAACTAACATCATGAAGTTAGCAAAATACTAGATAGTATTGCCGTATTCCATGTAAGTTTATGCAGTTCTACTATCACGAAGTTAATACTACATAGTATTGCTGCATTCCATGCAAGTTTACGCGACTAACATTGTGAAGTTTGCGCAACACTAGGTAATGCAACACTAGGTAATTAACACAATAATATTAATGGATATTGCATAGTTTGCTTAGTTGTGACGATAATACACCAGTAGGTAGAATTGCTGGATATTGCATAGTATGTGAAGGTAGCGCAACACTCGATAGAATTGCTGGATATTTCATAGTTTAACGCAGTAGCATGACACTAGACTGTGATGCTGAAACTTGCATGGTTTGTGATGGTAATGCAACACTATATAGAAATGCTGGATATTGTATAGTTTGTGAAGGTAACATGACACGAGATAGTATTGCTGGATATTGTATGGTTTATCACAGTAACATGACACTACATAATAATGCTGAAACTTGAATAGTTTGTGACAGTAATGCAACACTAGACAGAATTACTGGATATTGCATGGTTTGTGACGGTAATAGAACACTAGATAGTATTGCTGGATATTGTATGGTTTATCACAGTAACATGACACTACATAATAATGCTGAAGCTTGAATAGTTTGTGACAGTAATGCAACACTAGACAGAATTGCTGGATATTGCCTAGTTTGTGATGGTAATAGAACACTAGATTATATGGATATTGTAGGTTTATCACAGTAACATGACACTACATAATAATGCTGAAGCTTATAGTTTGAGTAATAAACACTAAAATTGCTGGATATTGCATAGTTTGTGATGGTAATAGAACACTAGATAGTATTGCTGGATATTGCATAGTTTGTGACGGTAGCATGATACCAGATAGTATTGCTAGATATTACATAGTATGTGACAGTAACAAGACACTGGAGAGAATTACTGCATTCCATGCTACTACGCAGTCCCGTCCTGAAATGCCCTCAGATGTTGCCAGGACGTAAAACTCCAACAACCAACCTACTACGCAGCAGCACAATTGGGGCTACAGTCTGAAGAGCCATTTACCCCAGAAACGCCAGTTTTACAAAAGGACAATAATTCTATTCACCACATGTATAAATCTAAGAGAAAACAGAACAGCTACAAACATATGCTCTATAAACAACGCAACTATCTATAGCATTTTCGCCTCCTGATTATGACCTTAGATGATGCCAGGACGTAAAACTGCAAAACCAACCAATCTATGGCATTTGAAAATAAAATATTAAGCGGGCAGTTTGCAGATGAATTGTGATTCATAAATATTTTCTGAGATAAATATTGCTCGGTCTGTGATCTGTGTTAGGCAGGGGGCGGGGGGCGGGGGGCGTGGCAACCACACGAGGCTGTTTGTTTCCGCTAGACGAACCATGGATGATGGTTGGTGGGGGGGGGGGGGAGTCTTGGGGAGGCCCTGGAGAACACGGCATGCCAAGTGTACGGACTATCAGATAGTGTGGTGTGTAGACTTGGGAATATATATGTGTATCGATGTATGTATATATATATGATGCGCGAAAAGGAAGAAGGCAAGGCGGAGGTGGGAAAAAGAGGCGTTTATTGAGACGCCTCGGGCAACAGGGGTACAGAGCAACAGTGAGCAAAAACACAGAGGAACATAGTAAAGACAGTTAAGTAAGGTTCCTGAGGAGCAGGGACAGAGATAATTAAACAGGGGCTCATAAGGAGCAATGTCAGACAGGTAAAAGAGTTCAGGTGAGGGGCGCCGAGGAGCCCTCCACCAAAAAGGAGGAGAGGGCTCGAGGCGCGCCCGAGGCGGGGGCCCGGCGCGCCCGAGGAGGGGGCCCGGAGTTGCAGGTCTGGGTGAGAAGAGGTGTCCGGGGCCTACGTGGGCGGGGAGCGGGCGGCCAAAAAGGGGAAGCCCGCTCCCGAGGGCTGCGGGGAGGAGGTCCGGCGAGGGTCGAGCAGGGGGGCAGCGAAGTCCTCAGGGCTGGGCGGGATGGGGGTCGGGGTCGGGTCGGGCGGGTTGTTGAAGGCGGTGTTATGGTGGTCGGCGGCTGCGCTGTCTGGGGAGGGTTCCTCGTGAGGCTGGGCTGAGGCGTGAGGTGCGGGGTGATGGCCCCCGGCTCTGTCTGGGCGGCGTTTCGATCGGTGGTCGCTGGGGGGTTGTCGGTGGAGGTCATGGGGCTGTCGGCAGTGGTGTGGGTGAGGCGCCAGGGAGGGCCCCCGGGCCAGCCGGGGGGGGGCCGGCGGATCAAAAATCCGCCGAGGCGGCTGGGGTCTGGCGCTCACGGGCTTGCTTGGTGAGGCAGCCGGCCTCGCTGTGCATCGTCAGGAGGCGCCGGACGTTTGCGCAGTAGGCGCACACGTGCCGGTGCCTATCCCCTCCCTCGCCGTGGGCCTCCCCGACGGGGGCCCGATCGCACGAGGCGGGGTCACGGTTCCAGGCGGGGCAGGGGGCCCCGTGAGAGTGCCTGTCGTAGGCGACGCGGGTGTCGACTTGGGGCCGGGGCAGGTGTGTGCCTCGGGGAAGGTCGTCGCCTCGGGGGGCCGGTTCTGCCGGAGCGGCCTGAGGGGCGGGCAGGGTGAGGGTCTCCACCCTCAGGAGGTCGAGGGCGACCGGGTCGTGCCACCCCTGGGGGAGCCTCCCGTCCGCTATCCAGGAAAACACCGTCTCGGAGTAGCGGCGGACGGTCGGCCAGGGGTAGAGGAGGTTGTCCCTCAGTACGGTGAGGTGATGGTGGTGTAGGCCCTGGACGGAGTGGGCGGGGAAGTTGGGGTGGTCGATCAGGGTGAGAAGGGCGAGGCTGTACTCGTCTTTAGTCGCCTCGCCCCTCTTCACCGGCTTCCTCTCGGGCCCCCTCTCCACGAGGTCTGAGGGGAAGATGTAGTCTGCCGGAATCCCTTGCCGCCTCACGGAGTGCCGCGCCTCGGCGGAAGCCAGTATCTCCCGCACGGTGTCGGCTGCGGATGCTGGGCTATGCTGGGGCGGCTCCTCGTAGTAGGTAGGCGTCGGAGCAGGGGCGGCTTGTCCGGCGAGGTGGTGGTACCGCTGGTACTGGGGGTGTACCGCCCCCGGCAGAGTCGCTTGAGGTGGGGGCGGGCGCCGGGCCCCGGCCGGGGCGCGCGCCCGAGGTGCCAGGGCGCGCGCTGTGGTGTAGGTGAACTGGGGCCTTGGTGCAGGTGGGGGCGTCTCCGGCGAGGCTGGGGGCCCCCCCGACTCCAGGGCGTCCATGCGGGCGTCCATGCGGGCGGTTGTCTCGCGCTGCTGGGTCTGGAGGCGCTGGATGGCCTCGATGATCGCCGTCGTGTCGGCGCCCGAGGTGCGGTCCGAGGGCCCCGAGGGGGACGCCGGGGCCGAGGAGGGTGAACCGCCCCGCGGCGATCTTGAGGAGGGTCCCGGTGTGGCCAGGGCGGTCGCCCGGGAGCCCTTGCGGCCCTTGCCCTTGCCTCGTCCTGGCATGCTTGGAGCGGCCTGAGGAGTTGCAGCGGTCCGAGGTGGAGTCGGCGTGGTGAAGTCCAAAGCAGGAAAAAGAGCACGGAGGAGGGCTGGAAGGCGAATGACTGAGGGAGGCCGACGGGCGACCTTATAAGGGAGGGCAGGAGGGTGGTGGCAGGTGAGTGTGAAAGCAGCGGGCCGGGGGAGGGCGAGGAAACAGGGGGGGGGAGAGGCGGACGTCGCGCGAGGTGCGAATGCTGCGCGACGACCGGGGAGGCGGGGGGAGGGTCTCTTCCTCTCCACGCATCAAGCACAATGCTCGCATTACGACCAAGCCTTCCCTACGAATGAGAAGGAGACAGCAGATTGGGTTGGTAAAGCAAAAAACAGGAGGCAAGTGACGATTTGACCATCTCGTGATCAAGCGCCGGGGCCAAAGGACGCAGCCAGAGGCCGGACGACGCCGATTGGATAATATTTAACTCGAGCCAAATCGAATAAATAAATAATAAATAATTCTCCGAGCGTTTATATGTATATAATAGATTATATATATTTGCTCAGGATAAACTGATTTGGTTTTTTTACATGGTGTTTCATAATCCCAATAGAATACATATTGATTTGAAGCAAATGTCCTTGTGTTTTCAGTGTAACTGTTTCTGTGCTGTTTTGTGTCAATCGTTACTTGGACACAACACAATTAGTTATCACCTTTTGAGACAGATGTATATATGTGTACGTGTATATTTATTTATATATGCGTATGTTTGCATGTATATATAGGACCTGAATTTAAATGGTCCATTTAGAGAGCTGGTTGGTTTAGGGAGTTTTTTTATCGTTACAATGGTATTGTATGGGCGATCTTTTGGGACCTAAATAAATCGATTGCTATAGGGGAGTGGTCAATCTGTGGATGTGGTCGGTTAGAGAGTTTTACTGTATATATATATATATATATATATATATATATATATTATATATATATATAGATACTTACATCTATATGCATCAATACACACTAGCAAACAAACATGTACATGTATACATACATACATACATACATACATACAAACATGCATGATGCATACATACATACGTACGTACGTCCGTACGTACGTACGTACGTACATACATAATACATACATACATGTATACAAACTTACATACATAAAAAATACTTAACATGCATACCTACCTACATAATACACACATACATACTACATACATTACGTACATACATACATACATTACATACATAACATACATACATACATACATACATACATACATACATAACATACATACATACATACATACATTCTACATACATCCATACATACATACAATACATATACATACATACATACATACATACTCATACAATACATACATACATACATACATAACATACCTTACATACATACATACATACATACATACATACATACATACATACATACATACATACAATACATACATACATCATACATACATACAATACATAATACATACATACATACATACATACATACATTAATACATACATACATACATACATACATACATACATTAATTACATACATACATACATACATACATACATACATACACACATACACACACACACATACATACAGCCAGATATATGTGTACATATATATCCGAGTGAGGTGAGTGTCACTCCCTGCGCAATGGGAAGGGGGTTAGAGTAGTGCATGCCGGGACCCCAACCAGCAGGGGGTGGGGACACAACAGAGCTTATTACAACTACAAGTGATAACGGGTTTATCACTGTCATATACATTATTAGTCTCCATTGACCTCAGGCAAGGAGCCACATGGGCTGGTGGCTGTGGATAGGGTGATTGCATCAGCGCAGAAGGGTAAGAAGTGCGGGTTCAAATCCCGCTTTAGGTGCACTATTTTCCATTGAGCGTTCGCTTTCTATGTGGATTCTGCTTTAGTTCTCGGCAATTGTTTGCTCACGATACAGGACTAATTTTAAAAGCACAGTCACACTACGGCTTGCGACCACTTTGCAGCAAAGAACCCACAGTCACCGCTGACCTCCTTGCAACCAGAGGAATTGCTGTCGAGCTCCTTGCAACCATTTTGGTTGCAAGGTTTTTAGTGCAGTAGCCACAACCTTTTGACCAAAATGGTCGCAAGAAGGTTGGCAACCACTGAGGACCATTTTGCAACAACTTGTGACCATTTTGCGACACTTTGCGATGAACCTTTTTTCTGGTCAGAAAGTGGTTGCAAGCGGTCACAAGCAGTAGTATGTCTGGGGTATAAACGTGGATGTGTGGCCTATCCATCCACACAGCGCATACTCTACAGTTACTGTCTGTCACATGAATAAACGCTGTGTGTCAAAACATAAATATGCATGTCAACATGTCAGTTGGCAGAGTTTAAATATGCGGCTTGTTTTAATGGACTCCTCATCCATCCATGTCAGGTATGACCAAGTATACCTGTACATTATTTCTGGATGCATACTGGTCAAGCATTACGTATATCTTGGAGCCAGTGACAGTTGCTACAATCCACCACATCTGAAGAACTGTCTCGATTTCTATTAATTAAGAGCGGCTAACAGATCCAAGGCCTATTATAGCTGTATCCTATTGATTGATTTATTGATTATTTACTATGCAGTGTTGGTGCTGGCATTGATTATTTACCCGTGTCATAGGGGTGATGAAAATGGGAAATATTGCGCCTTGAGCGGGACTCAAACCCACATCTATTTGCATTCCAGGCCAGTGTGCTAACTATTACACCACCTAGGCTCCCTGATATCAATACACTACTACCCATGCCTACCTGTCTATGTGGTTACTTGCCTGAGAGGTCAGTGCAGACTACTTACTACACACGTTTACTTCTGGAATTTTGTTATGCACATATTTATTTATTTAATACATTTTTCACATCTTTATTTCGATGATTTATTATTTATACTTTTATTTCTTGCATTTATTATTCAAATTAATTTTTTTTGTAATTTATTGCATCTTTGTGTCATTTATTATTAATTTGCTTATTTCTTTTATTCATTTGTTTATTTCTGTCATTTATTCTTCATGTTGTTTATTTCTGTCACTTATTGAAGTTATTGTTCAGTTGTTTTGTATTCTAATATTTTATCCACATATTCATTCCTGTCATTTATTCTTCAAATATTTAACTGTGTCCTTTATTATTTGCATATTTATTTTTTGCAATTATTCACATGCCTATTTCTGTAATTTATTTTCCACGTTTATTTCTGTACTTTATTGTGAATTAGTTCATTTGGTCATTCGGTCCCTCATTAATCATGTTTATTCCCGTCATTTAATATTCACATGTTTATTTCTGTAATTATTATTCGTATATTAATTTTGTAATTCATCACTTACATGTTTATTTCTGTTATTTATGATTGGTATGTTCATCTCGGTATTTTATTGATCAGGTATTTATTCTGTGATTTATTATTCGCATGCTCTGTTCTGTAATTTATTATTCACATTTTTAATTCTGTAATTTATTATTCAATGCTTATTTCTGTAATTTATTATTCACATGCTCTTTTCTGTAATTTATTATTCACATTGTTAATTCTGTAATTTATCAGTCACATGTTTATTTCTTCAATTTATTATTCACATCTATATTTCTGTAATTATTCACATTTTTAATTCTGTACTTTATTATTCAAATGTTTATTTCTGTAATTTATTATTCACATGCTTATTTCTGTAATTTGTTATTTACATGCTTATTTCTGTCATTTGTTATTTACATGCTTATTTCTCTAATTTATTATTCACTTGCTTTTTTCTGTAATCTTTTATTTACATGCTTATTTTTGTCATTTGTTATGTACATCCTTATTTTTGTAATTATTATTCAAGTCCTTATTTCTGTAGTTTTTTTATTTACATGCTTATTTCTGTAATTTGTTATTTACATGCTTATTTTTTAATTTATTATTCACATTATTATTTCTGTAATTTTTTATTTACATGCTTATTTCTCTCATTTGTTATTTACATGCTTATTTCTGTAATGTTTTATTTAAATGCTTATTTCTATCATTTGTTATTTATATGCTTATTTTTGTAATTTATTATTCACATTCTTATTTCTGTCATTTTTTATTGACATGCTTATTTCTGACATTTGTTATTTAAATGCTTATTTTGTAATTTACTATTCACATGCTTATTTCTGTAATTTATTATTTACATGTTTATTTCAGTCATTTGTTATTTACATGCTTATTTTTGTAATTTATTATTTAAATGATTATTTCTGTCATTTGTTATTTACATGCTCATTTCTGTCATTTTTTATTTACATGCTGATTTTGGTAATTTATTATTCACATGCTTATTTCTGTAATTTGTTATTTACATGCTTATTTTTGTAATTTGTTATTCACATGCTTATTTCTATAATATTGAAAGTTATTTATGTCAGGCTGTGAAATAAGCTATCTGTCCATGTCATATCACTATTGTGATATATCCAGTTGTCTGAAATGGTGGTGCGTGTTATATGTCACTTCGAAGACACAAATGTGGGTGCCGACCCAGCCACTTGTGAGGTACCTGTCCATGTTAAGCGGGGAGGACAAACACACTGTAATACGACACACAAATACTCACACATACAGGAAGTGGTAGTGTATTCAGGGTCCGTACGCGGCCTGGAATGTCTTGAAAAGACTTCATTTGCCCCATTTCAAGGCCTTAAAATTAAAGTTAAAGGGCCTTGAATTTAACCTATTTTGGGTAATTAGTTTTGAAAAAACAGACGAATGAGTTAGAGCGTTCGTCTCCTGTGCTGGTAGATCATGGGGTTGTGGGTTCGAACCCTGGTCGAGTCAAACCAATGACTTAAAAATTGATACTTGTCGCTTCCTAGCCTGGGGCTCGGCATAAATAGGATAGGACAGGGACTGGTTGGCTCAGTGTCAGGATAATGTGACTGAGTGGGATATCAGGTCATTGTGCCGGTGGCCTGGTTTCCCAGTGGGACAGCACTATAAAGTCGCCATGAGTGCACACTGTCACAAGTCGGTACCCGTCCTGATATGACCTTAGATGTTGCTAGGACGTAAAACAACAACAAACAAACAAAACTAGTTTTGAAAACCTTTGAATTCCATTAAACTATCCCCACTAGCCTAAATTAGTCCGAAATCGCCATATCCAAATGGTGATTTCGGACTAAATCCAAGTGAAAATAGTCTTGAATTCTTATCCAAAACAGTCTTGAAAAGCCTTGAAATAGCGTTGAATTCACATGTGTACGGACCCTGTGTATGTAATCTAGATTATGTTATACTAGTACAACTTCGCTGTAATTCAATTAAAAAAATTAATGTTGGACATAAGCAGCATCATCAATATCTTAGCTGTGAGCGTCGTTGAGGTGCCATAGATGACTTTGCAATCAGTTCGCTGTAGCCTTCCCTGCCCTCAACTGACCTCTGGGATTTCCTGACCTTCTGGCCTGGCCTTTCCTGATCTCTTCGCACCTGTTCTGTTGTCCGCCTTGTCTTCTTCCCTCACTCACTTGTGCCTTGCAAAATGGGTTTCGCCAAACCTGATGAGCAGGAAATATGGCGATATCACTGCAGTCTGCGTCTCTTTACGATCGTGTTGACCAGACCGAATGGCCAAATGAGTTAAGCGTCTGTCTTCCGTTTTGCTAGATCATGGAATTCAAACCCACGGTGTCGAGCCCTGGTCTAGTCAAACAAATGACTTACAAATTTATATTTGTCGCTTCCTAGCCAGGCGCTTGGCATTATATTAGGATAGGGCAAGGACTGGTCAGATCAGTGTCGGGATAATGTGACTTAGTGGGATATCAGGTTATGGTACCTAGCCATCTGATATCCCAGTGGGGCAGCACTATAAAGTCACCATGAGAGTGCACTGTCACAAGTGGGTACCCATCCTGATATGACCTTAGATGTTGCCAGGATGTAAAGCTCCAACAACCAACCAACTTACCAACCAACAAACAAAGTTTGCGTCTTCAGTCGCTCCTCAGGGACCAGCGGAACTCCGAAGATATTTATTGTAATCCATCTGCAGGGTTGATGTGCAGAAAGGTAGAACAGCTTGGCAAAGTAAGCCTGTTTGTTTGAAATGCCAGCCTTGTGTCTGCCACATCTGTATTACCTGCAAAACAAACCTATACATCATCGCGGCTATCAATTGAGACCAATTTTGGCTGCGTTCCGAGATGTTATATATGGCCATTCACTACAAATTACCTACATTTAGGTGTAGCTATGGTATGATTGGGTATCGTCTCAGGATGTAAATACAGTAACACCTCTCTAACCGACCACCTCCACAGATCGACCACTCCTATATCGATCGCTTTATTTGGGTCCCAAACGATTGCCCCTACAATACCATTATAACGATTAAAAAACCTCCCTAAGCCAACCACCTCCCTAAATGGACTATTCAATATTGTTCCCATGGTCGGTTGATTTAGAGAGGTTTTACTGTATGTTTATCAGTTGAGGGTATAGTGCATGGCATTCTCTTGATTTAGAAAGGTCTTACTGTATGTGTATCGGTTGAGGGTGTAGTGCATGACATTCTCAAGTATTTTCTTACCAGACGGGATGGTTGAGTGGATAGAGTGTTCCACATGCAATAGGTCATGGTGCTCACTTCCTGTTCGCAATCGGGCTGAGTAAGAAAATTATACTTGTCACTACCTAGCCTGGTGTTTTATTCACTGTAGTTTCTGATTGGTCAGAACCAGACGGGATGGCCGAATGAGTTAGACTCTTAGAGCGTCCGTCTCCCTTGCTGGTAGATCGCGGGGTCGTGGGTTTGAACCCTGGTCGAGTCAAACCAATGACTTAAAAATTGATACTTGTCGCTTCCTAGCCAGGCGCTCGGCATTATTAGGACAGGGCAAGGACTGGTGTGCTCAGTATCAGGATAATGTGACTGAATGGGATACCAGGTCATGGTACTGCTGGCCGGTGGCCTCGTTTCCCAGTGGGACAGCACTATAAAGTCGCCATGAGTGTGCACTGTCACAAGTTGGTACCCGTCCTGATATGACCTTAGATGTTGCTAGGACATAAAACAACAACAAACAAACATACTGATTGGTCAGTGGACATTTAGTAAAATTCACTAACTCCTAAAATGGCGGTAGCCATCAAACATCATTAACTATAAGCAACTGCTGAGAACTATGCCAAATAATGTTCACCAATAACTTTTATTTACCGCCATCTTCTGCTTAGCGAACAGAAAGTTTTTGCTCAGTGAACCAGCCCCAAGTTAGCTGACTGACTGTATGACAAGACTGACAGAAGGTGGTGCGTAAAGGTGACTAAATAATGATCACCATAACTTTTATTTACCGCCATCTTCTGCTTAGCGAACAGTAAGTTTCTGCTCAGTGAACCAGCCCCAAGTTAACTGACTGCGTGACAAGACTGACAGAAGGTGGTGTGTAAACGTGACTAAATAATGATCACCATAACTTTTATTTACCGCAAGCTTCTGCTTAGTGAACAGGGTAAGACTGAGTGACAGGCAAGACTGACAGAAGACGGCGTGTTTCTACTAAATAAGTCCACTGACAGAAGGCGGTGTGTTTCTACTAAATAAGTCCACTGACAGAAGGCGGTGTGTTTCTACTAAATAAGTCCACTGATAGACGACGGTGTGTTTCTACTAAATAAGTCCACTGACAGAAGGCGGTGTGTTTCTACTAAATAAGTCCACTGATAGAAGGCGGTGTGTTTCTACTAAATAAGTCCACTGACAGAAGGCAGTGTGTTTCTACTAAATAAGTCCACTGATAGAAGGCGGTGTGTTTCTACTAAATAAGTCCACTGACAGAAGGCGGTGTGTTTCTACTAAATAAGTCCACTGATAGAAGGCGGTGTGTTTCTACTAAATAAGTCCACTGATAGACGACGGTGTGTTTCTACTAAATAAGTCCACTGACAGAAGGCAGTGTGTTTCTACTAAATAAGTCCACTGACAGAAGGCGGTGTGTTTCTACTAAATAAGTCCACTGATAGACGACGGTGTGTTTCTACTAAATAAGTCCACTGACAGAAGGCGGTGTGTTTCTACTAAATAAGTCCCTCTACCGGTGTCGCAGTTTGAGCGCCCTGCCAGTTTGAGCGCCCTGCCAGTGGTTGTATACTTTTTTTGTAAAATAGATTTAAAAGCTTTCATTGGATCGATTAAAAATATCTTAATGCGCAATTGAAGAGGAAGATCTGAAGTATTTAATGTAACCTAAGAGCAATTTATTCTGAAAGTATTAAAAACAGATAATAGGGAAAGTTGGGATATTCTGAGTGTCAGTGCCAGTATTAGCCTTACCAGATCATGGCCTCAAAAACTACTTTTGCAAAATAAATTCAAGAACTTCCAATTGGCTGATTAAAAAAAAAGCTGAATGTGAAATTGTAGAGAAAGATCTGAACTATTTAATAGAAACAAGAGAAATTTGCTTTCAAAGCACCAAACATCACAAATTACTGTGATAGTTAGGGTGGTTTTAATGTTGTCTCTATCCGCGCATGCACAGAAGCAACAGAAGGGCGCTCAAACTGGCAGGGCGCTCAAACTGCGACACCGGGCCTCTTCCGTATGAGACGTCGCTCATAAAACCGACAGGCAATTTTCACTGACAATGTGCGCCCCAATTTGTTTGACGACAAGCGCCGCATTGTGTCGTGGGCGTGCACTCTCCTCCCGTTTTACAAGCGCGAGGAATTCCCGCCCGCAAGATATGATGCTTCTTGGAAATCAGTCTTTTCATAAGTCATAAGTGAATATACACTTTAAAAAAAAATTAATTAAAAAAACCTAACATATAATCAATAATAGTAATAAATGTATTTAAAAAACAAAAAAATAAAAAAGGTGTGTTCATAATTTTGACAAATATGGTCTCCATGATTCTGAATTGTTAAGATGTTGTAATAGTCTGCACTGACCTCTCAGGCAAGGGGTCAGATAGATAGGTAGGTGTGGATAGGGTGACTCAACTTCCACTACAGGGAGAATAGGTAGTGTAATGGTGAGCACGATAGACCCTAGATAAAAGATTCACCCCATACTTACAGTACAGGGGTGAAAACCAATCCATTAGAAAAGCTGGCGAAGAATTTCAACGTACTGGGGAAATTAATTGAGTGAATAATGTCTTAATTTTAGAAGCAATATTTACTCATTATATATGTTTTTATATTTCCCCGCTACCTTTGAGCTGAAAAATGTAATAAAACATGCAGTTTAATAGACTTTAAAAGTGAAATCGACGGCCTTCTCTGGCCGCCATCTTGTCTTTTTGCATTCTCTCCCATTTCACCAACACTGTGCCGATATAAGTAACCATTTGACATTGGTGCCAGGCATTCTACTTCCTGTTCCATACTAAAGCTACTTTCGCCCGTATTTAGACTACGTTGTCATTCACCCCTGTACTGTCATGTCAGTACGGGGTGAATCTTTTATCTAGATAGCCCCGTAATGGCAACAAGCGTGGGTTTGAATCCTGCTCTATGCGCAATATTTCCTATTCTCATGACATTGGTTTCCGTGACCTGGATCCCATGCTACGCACTGTATGGGATCGGACGAGATGGCCTAATGGAGTTAGAGCGCCCTTCTCCCGTGTTGCTAGATTGTGGGGTCATGGGTTCGAACCGTGGTTGAGTCAAACCAATGACTTAAAAAATTGATACTTGTCGCTTCCTAGCCTGGTGCTCGGCATTATTAGGATAGGACAAGGACTGGTTGGCTCAGTGTCAGGATAATGTGACTGAGTGGGATATCAGGTCATGGTGCTGGCGGCCTGGTCTTCCAGTGGGGCAGCACTATGAAGTCGCCATGAGTGCACACTGTCACAAGTCGGTACCCGTCCTGATATGACCTTAGATGTTGCTAGCACGTAAAAAAACAACAAACAAACAAAACAACACTGTATGGTTGTTGAACCTATCCTGTGTATGTGTAGGTGCATTGACTATGTTTGCAATTGTAAGCATTAAAATTAAACCACTTATGGATGTAAACTATTGTCGTGGGGGTGATGAAAATGGGAAATATTGCGCCTAGAGCGGGACTCGAACCCACATCTATACTATTTAAAGGCCCTGTCAGTGTCACACTACGACGTGACGACGTCAGCATAGGGAGAACGTGAAAAACGTCAAACTTCTCGGCATAGTATGCAAATTTGGGGACACGTTGAACGTAGATGCAGCATAGTTGACGAGAGCGTAACGTCGGTAAAGCGTAGTGATAGCGTCATTCCACGCAAGAGGACAACGTCATTACGCTCACGGAACGTTATGTACGTTATTCCATCGCCAGAACTACATTACGTGACGTTACATACGTCATGACACAGTGGCGAAACGTTGAACGTACGTTGAACATACGTTGGACATATGTTCGGCGTACGTTCTCCTGATGTTCCCATTATGCCGCATGGACGTTTCCACCGGCTTTAATGTGGGTCAAAGTAGTGGAACGTAGTGGAACGTTGTGAGCAGCGTTCGACTAACGTCGGTTTAACGTCCTTGACATTCGCCGAACGTGTACAGAACGTATGGCGAACATAAACCCTCACATTCCAGTTACGTCAAAAGTGTTGAACAGGTTCAAAACCTTGATGCGCGCCGACGTAACGTGACATAGCTCGACGTCAGTCTAACATCATTCTGATGTCATCATAACGTAACCCAACGTATGTCAACGTAATGACGAATCGTGAGCACGTCAGACTTACGTTGGCTCGTTACATCATAGTGTCACAGGGATATAAAAGACTTACAATTCCAGGGGGACAAGTACAGTAGTAGGAACCGTGTGGACAGGGTGAGGCAACAGGGAGTCTGGGCACCGGACGCGGTGGCCGAATCGGTAGAGCGCATGGATCCCGTGCAGAAGGTCGGGAGTTCAATTCCAGGTCGAGTCAAACCAAACGTTTACAAAATTGATACCTGTAGCTTCCTCGCCAGGTGCTCGGCATTATTAGGATAGGTCAAGGACTGGTGAGCTCAGTGTCAGGATAATGTGACTGAGTGGGATATCAATTCATGGTGCCAGCGACCTGGTCTCCCAGTGGGGCAACACTATACAGTCCCATTGAGAGTGCGCATTGTCACAACTTCGTACATGTCCTGATGGTGACATTAGATTCTACTAGAATGTAAAACCCCAGCAAGTAAACTGTTATTGGTGTATTTGTTGCACAGTATAAATTTACGGTTTTATTCAATTAATTTTGTCAGTCTGTAGGCTGTACATTATACAAACCCAAGCAGAAACAATGTCAGCTAATTTAATTAATTGCAGTTTTACTTTTGTAGTCATATCAGGATGCCTACAGCCTTATGATAATGCAAATTCATATCCGCTTTATAGTGCTTCCCGCCTGGGATATAATTCCACCTGCACAATAACCCAAAGATCCTACTCAGTCATGTTATCGTAGCATAACGCTAACCACTTCTTGCCCTATCCTAGTAATACTGACCGCCAGGGAAGGTAGTATGAATTAAAAATTTGATGACACGCACAACATTATCGCAAGACGCATGTGTGGTATTGCGATTTACGGCATAAATGCCATTTAACCGAATAGTCATGTAGTAATAATGCATTCAACGAACCAGCAAAGTAAACAGCCCGAAGGCCTTGAATTGTTGTGCGGGGCAGGCTGAGAGGGCTGAGTACATTATGATGTTCTGAATCATGCTCAGACTTGTACTGGTTATGATGTTTGCAGACTAATCATGCAGACGGGATGGCCGAATGAGGTAGAGCGTCCGTCTCCCGCGTTGGTAGTTTGTGGGGTCGTAGGTTCGAGACCTGGTCGAGTCAAACCAATGACTTAAAAATTGATAACTTGTTGCTTCCTAGCCTGGTGCTCGGCATTATTAGGATAGGGCAAGGACTGGTTGGCTCAGTGTCAGGATAATGTGACTGAGTGGGATATCAGGTCATGGTGCTGGCGGCCTGGTGTTCCAGTGGGGCAGCACTATGAAGTCACCATGAGTGCGCACTGTCACAAGTCGGTATCCGTCCTGATATGACCTTAGATGTTGCTAGGACGTAAAACAACAAACAGACAAACAAAGCTAATCATGCTCTTTTTCTTTTGTGTTTTTTTTTTGTTTTAGGTGAGCTCAAATTACATCTGCAGGTGCATGTTGAAACATCATCAGGGTAAGTCGGTGTTAGCGTGCCTTTAAGGGTGGTATTCTGAAGGAAAGACCTCTTTTATGTGATTGCATCAGGGAGCCTAGATATACTAATGGTTAGCACGCTCACCCTGGAATGTGAGGAATGTGGGTGTACGTCATGCTCTAGATAAAGGATTCACCCGGCACTCGCAGTACACGGGTGAATACCAGCCCTATATAAAAACGGTTGAAAAAGTGGGTTAATGAAATGAGAGCCTAATTTCACAATCTAAGAAGCAACATTTATTCTTTGTAGATGTCTTCATATTTACCCGCTACCTTTGAGTTGAAAAATATAACAAAATATCTAGTTTATAAGATTTAAAAGTGAAATCGACGGCGTTCTAGCGCCGCCATCTTGTCTTTTTGCATTCTCGCCCATTTCACCAACTCTGTGCCTATATGGGTAGCCATTTGATACTGGAGCCACAGTTTCTAGTTCATGTTCCATACTAAACCTATTTTCGCCTGTATTTACACTACGTTGTCGTTCACCCGTGTACTGCGAGTACCGTGTTAATCTTTTATCTAGTCATGCTCTAGATACAAATAAATACTTCAGTCTGTTCCCTCCACAACATTTGTATCAATGTACATGTATGTATACAAGTAGGCAGCTATATATAATGTATTGTGTCTATTATATCTAACATGATTTTTCCACCTTTTATGTTTTTTTTAGTTTGTTTGTTGTTTTATGTCCTAGCAACATCTAAGGTCATATCAGGAAGGGTACTGACTTGTGACAGCACACACTCGTGGCGATTTTATAGTGCTGCCCCACTGGGAAATCAGGCTGCCGACACCATGACCCGCTATCCCACTCAGTCCTTGTCCTATCCTAATAATGCCGAGCACCAGGTTAGGAAGCGATAAGTATCAAATTTTAAGTCATTGGTTTGACTCGACCGGGAACCAAACTCGCGAACTCAAGTAGGGTAGGTAGGGAATTTAATCTTTTTAATTAAAACAATTTTTTTATTTTGTTTTTTTAATTAACAAAAAAAGAATCTCTTGTCCGTAATGTAATTTGGCTATCTACGATGGTCTGAAACAGTGAAATGGTTTATTTCTAAAAAATGAAATAATTTCAGCAGAAACAAATTACGACTGGCAATTCTTGTTCACAGCATCCGTCGCACAACCGAAAACACACTTTTTTTAGGTGGGTTAGACCTCATAGGATGTACCAGCACAGACCCCACCTCATATGACCTCAGATGTTGCAAGGACGCACAACTGCAACAACCAACCAACCAACCTAGCATGGATTGATAATCAAACTAGACGAAGCCTAGTAATGACTGAGTCTAGTCTCACGAGGTGCGGATGTGGGTGGGTGTGGGTATGGATGTGGGTGGGTGTGGGTGTGGGTAGGTGTGTGTGGGTGTGGGTGTAGTGGAGTGGGGTGTGCGCGTGCCTACCTATCAGGGGAGGGTGTGCGTGGGGTTGGGTGCGTATGTGTGTGTGGTTGTGTGTGTGTGTAGGTGCCTGGGGGGGTAGTTACTACGTCTTGACAAACACAAACAAACAATCATGCACGATTCGGCAGTGGCTGTTGTGCTACTGTTAGTGCTGCTACTCCACACAAGTCTGCCTGGGTAACTGACTGACTGACTGACTGACTGACTGACTGACTGACTGACTCACTGACTCACTGACTCACCGACTCACCGACTCACCGACTCACCGACTCACCGACTCACCGACTCACCGACTCACCGACTCACCAACTCACCAACTCACTCACTCACTCACTCACTCACTCACCCAACCACTCACCCAACCACTCACCCAACCACTCACCCAACCACTCACCCAACCACTCACCCAACCACTCACTCACTCAGGCACTCACTCCCTCAGCCACTCACCCACTCAGTCACTCATGCACTGATTCACTGACTGAAGGCGGTGTGTTTC
>CM059187.1:150462684-150512836 GCA_030323885.1 Branchipolynoe longqiensis | reverse complement strand
AGAGACGTATAGTACCATCTTTCTTAGGCACCAACGTAACTGGTGAAGCCCAAGGACTACAACTAGTTTCAATTATATCATCATCTAACATTTTATTTAATTCTTTTTCAGTTAGGTTCTCTATGCTATCTGCCATAAACTTAGTCCATGCTTCTAATTTATCACAATCATCACTCAAAATTCCCAAATCTACTTGGTTCTGTAACCACAATCCAAATTGTTCACGTAAAGCATCCTCCTTTAATCGTGTTCTAGGCATTGTGAATGTGTAGTGTGTATTGTGTAGTACAAGTGTATTTAAATACAATATATTTAATAATATATTAACCCACCACAAGTCAAATATATTTAAATACGATATATCAACCTACCACAAGTCAAATGTATTCAAATACGATATATCAACCTACCACAAGTTAAATGTATTCAAATACAATATATCAACTTACCACAAGTTAAATATATTTAAATACAATACAAAATGTTAACCTACCAGAAGTTAAGTATTTTTTCACGCTATTGAAATCCTCCTTGTAGCGGTTCAATGGGAAATTTAGTGTGTTGCGTAAAGCGCGGTAGAAACAAAGTCAAAGAATTGTATCCAACCGATAGAATTTACCTGTACCGTAGTAGAAAAGTGAAAAGTCTCTCCGTATGTATTAATACGCTCCCAATTACTCCAAGGTTAAAGAAAATTACCGAAAGTAGTCCGAAAATGAAAACAATTCTTGCGGCGACACGAGGCTTCAGACAGACGATAAAACTGTAATATTACAGTAATATCAACGTCCAAGACTAATGTAACCCTTAAGAAAAGACACTTTCGTCGGAAATTCGTCGACAAAGTAATTTACTTCAATTTAATCCTTGCAAAAAGTAAAAAGAATAGAGAATCAAATAGAAGAAAACAACGTATCCACTCCAACCAACCCACCAGTCGCAGTCTATGTCAAGTCCTTAAATCTCTCAACCTCAAGAAATTTAGAATTTAGAATAGCATATCAAATTAAATGAAATAAAAATACTACAAATATAATATAGTTTCTATTAAATAATTCTAGTACTACTCCTAATGTCAAAAATGAAACTACACGTGTATTGAAGTCACACCACGTGCGTTCAAATGATCCACGTGCGTTCAAAAATAACAGTAGTCAGCTAACAATTAAGTAAAGAAATATAAATGTGTATTATAAAACAAATAAAAAGAAAATGCTACTGAAACATACCGAAACTATTCAACAAACTCTGTATAGTCAGTACTAACCAATCTCGGTAGTTTCTCAAGTCGTGGTCGCCATTTTGTAAACGTGCCGGCTGGTGGTGTGGGTGGTGTGAACAGGTCAAGTGAAAACACTACAGGTAATAAAGGAAAACAGGGTAAGAAGGAAAAGTAAGAGAGTGAGACTCTCTGGTTTATTGCTTATATAGGTTCTCAAGATTCAAGATGGCCGTTGTCACATGATCCTATTCATCAATCACAGTACAATGCAGTGGTCACATGATTTTGAGTACAATGCAGTGGTCAATGATCATAACAATACCATGTGGGGGGGGAGGGGGCATGTGAGGTGACTCTTCCAAAGACTGTTCTTAGTCAAACTCGGAAGTGACACTCCCTCTCAAAGACTATTCAATATACAAGTTCTATACCTAATGAATAATAGTTTACCAAGTTCACACATCCCTCATATGCCTTTGGGTTTTTATAATTTAACATTTATCATTATATAGACAGTTTGTAATTTATTATAGTAACTTCACCTCGGTTCACATGTATTATATCGGACAATTTTACAGACACACACAGACACACACATACATCCATACACAGACAGACACATACACATACATACCCTCACATACACAGAAACACACAGATAAACCCACACAGACAGATACATACAGACATACATAGACAGACACAAGCAGACAACAGACACACATTATATTTAGTTAAAAACCCTAGTGCCATGGGCCTATGGCACTAATCCATTCCCAGAATGTTCAACCCCACAAACAGGAATACCTACCTACAGTCCTGTAAGGTTCTAGGTCATCTCACATCACGTGGTCACTGTGAGATGACCATCTGGGTCATATAGCCACAGGACTTTTGGCAAGCTTGTCGACATTATTTTTGGTTCCATCAGCTCATATTACTTCAAAACTTCTGTGTGGTGATAAATGTTTAATAAGTGCACCAGTATCTAAGTTAGATATGTAGAATCAAATCTGGACAATTGTTTGGGTTTTGAAAATCTGATGATTTCATCGGACTATGCAGCTTTAATAATAATATTGGGTAATGAACATGGGAAATATTGGACATGAAGCAAGATTTAAACCCACACCCTGTGGCCTTTCAGGGCTAGTGTGCTAATCATTAAACCACCTAGGATCCCTGATGTAATCACCCTATGCATGCCCACCTGTCTATAGCCGTGTTCACACGGGGCAGTTAATTCGATTCATATAAATCGCCTTGCCTAGTTCGGCTCACATTTGGCGTGTGAACGCGCGGCTGAGGCGGTTTAGGGCTGAATCGACTCAAATAATTCGGATTTTATATTATATGAAGCAAATTTTATGATTCGACTTATATCGCCCGTGTGAACGCAACCGACTTACTTGATGTGGATTAAGGACGTCACACTATATAATATAATTTGATCTATGAACCGGCTAGAGGTGTACAGATATTTTTTTATGATTTATTTTTAGGTTTTCACTAGCCAACAGAAGTTTTGATCGTTCCAAAACAATACAATATAGTCCATACATATCTAGGTTAAACCCACACTCTCTCATGGCGATGTCGACTAAGCGAAACTGGCACTGGTTAGTATGGATTTGCTCATGCGCAGATATCGATTTCCGCCTTAAACCGCCCCAAGTACTCGGTGCGTGTGAACGCGCCACTAGTTCGATTCATATAATTTGCCTTGTCTAAATTGGTTTAAACTTTTGCCGTGTGAACACGGCTTATGTGGCTCCTTGTCTGAGAGGTCAGTGCAGACTACTACAATAGCAATACCATAGATTGAACAATGTAATCGCTAGGGATAGGCTGGTATGGTCGAGTGTACATATATATAAGGTCAAATAACCTTGCATTTATAGAATAGGGGACAGGACGTGGTAGCCGAATTGATAGAGCGCATGCTTCCTGTGCTGAAGGTCGAGAGTTCTAATCCCAGCTGAGTCAACCCAATGACTTATTAAATTCATGCTTGTCACTACCTAGCCTGGCACTCGGCATTAATAGGATAGGGTAACGACTGGTTTGCTCAGTATCAGTATCAGGATCAGCGAGAAATTGAGTCATGGTCTCCAGGTGGGACAGGACTTTCAAGTTGCCATGAGTGTACACTGTCACAAGTTGGTACCTGTCCCTAGATGTTGAACAAGATGTAAAGGACATCAAACAAACATCGCACTAAGCGGCACGCAATATTGTACAATCACATGCCATTCGTGTGACTTCAAAAGAATTATTCTAAAATTGATTTTCTTCCTTAAGAATTTGTCTGGCTGGGGTTGTGGTGAGTGGGGAACTCCCATTGCTTTATTCGTTTCGCCACATACATACACGTACAAATACACACACACCACATACACCACACATACATACCCACATACATACAAATACATACACAAACAAACACACACACACCACAGATACACACACCACACATACACACATACATATACAAACATTCACACACACCAGACATACACACACCACAGATACACAGATATATACACACATACGTACACATACAAACACGCACACACCACACATACAGACACCACACATACCCGTAGACACACATACAAACACGCACACAAACCACACATACATACAAACATGCACACACCACACAATGGTGGCTTAATCCAAAACTTGTTTTTTTGTGTGTTTTTTTACATAACACATGTTTTTGTCAACTCCACTCACGGTGTTCTATTTGAATTTCTAGCAACTCGGGTGACCCGAGTCGCCCGGGTCATGTTAATCGAATATGTGCATAACGCAGAACCCCAAGCGTAGAATGTAAACCCATGGAGAATCTAAACCGCGACACCGGTATGGAGAATATATATATAAGAAAATTCAGCGGTACAGTGAGTGTATGTAAGGGGGGAGGGGGGGGGAGCTGTGCGTGCGCAGATGTGGCGCCCCCCAACGGACATGAGTGAGAGCAGTAGTTGTAGGTTAAGAAGGCCCAACCAGCAGATGACTGGGAGGGGGGGGTAGTAGAGCCTAGGAGAGGATGGAAGCTTCCGGCCTTATTATACTCGTATAATGCCTTATACAGCATATATATATAACAATATTCCCATTCCATGCCTTATTACTCACATAATGCTTACACATCACATATATATATAACAATATTTCCATTCCATGCCTTATTACTCACATAATGCTTACACGTCACATATATATAACAATATTTCCATTCCATGCCTTATTACTCACATAGTGCTTACACATCACATATATATATAAACAATATTCCCATTCCGTGCCTTTATACTCACATAATGCTTACACATCACACATATATATATAACAATATTCCCATTCCTTGCCTTATTACTGGCATAATGCGTACACATCACATATACATGCACCGACTGGTGCCGGTTGAGGGATGATGGGACGGCGTCAACACCTCCACCCACACGGTGGGGGGCGGGGGTCGGGGGCGGGGGGTGGGGGCGTGGGGGAGAGGCGCAGGGTGCCAGGGGGCGGGACAGGAGCCAACAAGTCAGGGCTGTTCACTCAGGGTCACAGTGTGGTCGTGGTGCAATCAATGAAGTCGTCACTGGGGGCACCCGCGTTCTACTGTGTGAGGGGAAGTACAGTGTACAGTAAAACCTCCCTAAATCGACCGACCATAAGTAGTCGATTTAGGGAGGTGGTCGCTTTAGGGAGTTGGAATATGGTTACAATAGTATTGTTGGGAGCCAAATAAAGCCATCGAAATAAGGGAGTGGTCGATATGTGGAGGTGGGAGATTAGGGAGGTTTTACTGTACAGTAAAACCTCTCTAAATTGACCGACCTTGCGACTGACTTTAAATGGTCCATTTGGGGAGGTGGTCGCTTTAGCGAGTTTTTGTTATCATCACAATGGTATTGTAGGGGCGATCATTCGTGACCCAAATCGATATAGGGAAGTGATCGATCTGTGGAGGTGGTTGCTTAGAGAGGCTTTACTGTAGTGGGTAGTATATGGGTTGTAGTTGATTGGTTGTTGGAGTGTTATTCCTGCCAACATCTAAGGTCATATCATGACAGGTACCGACTTTTGACATCACACACTCATGGCGACTTTATAGTGTTGCCCCACTGGGAAATCTAGCCATCATCACCATGACCTGATATTCCACTAGTCCCATTATCCTAACAGTAACACTGAGCTAAAGGCCTTGTCACACTATGACGTATAGTGTTAACATATGCCGACGTATACACATTTTTGCCCACACGTTGCCATACATCAGTGTACGTTATGGAAATGGTATGCATACATTGTCATACATTGTCATGCGCTGTCATACGGCGTCATACGGCGTCCTACGGTGATGCACGCCAGGGGTCCAACAAAATGTTGTGCATGTCAAAAAACTTGAATGCGTGACAATGTGTTGGGTATACATAAGCATACGCTCCGTATATGTTAGACATATGTCGTTTAATGCTAGACTTACTTTATATATACATTGAAGTATGTTAGTCCTAAGTCGAGCCAGTAGAAACATTCAGTCCGTGTATTGACAACGTATTGACAATGAGTGACAACATATGAATAACGTACATCTAACGTACGTCTAATGCATGCCTAGTGTTTCTCCAATGTGTCTTGACGTATTTAACGTATAAGGGGTTCTTCTGACAATCGAATAATGTATATTTCATTTGCTGGCGTTCTGCGAACGTTGCATGAGCATGTATGATCGTTTTTTGAGCCAACGTATGGCCAATGTAGACCAATGTACAACCAACGTATGACCAACGTGCCTCCCACATGAGATAGGTTACTCATATGCTAAACATACGCTGGCCATAAGCCGAGAACAAGGGATGCACGTCATTCAAACGTTTAGCCATACTTTCTACGATACGCTCTCATACGCTGTCATTCATTACCCATACATTACGCATACGTTCACATACGTTCTGCATATGTCCAACTTTGCCCCCCGTGCAAAAAGGTTCGACGAATCTCGATGTGTTGGGACCATTTCAGCCTTTGGGCATAAGCTGACGCATTACATCGTAGTGTGACAGGGCCATCACCAGTCTTTGCGCGATCCTATTGAACCAAGCTCGGAAGTGACAATTATCAATTTTGTAAGTCATTGATTTGATTCGACAAGGAATTGAACACCCGATCTCCTGTACGGGAAGCCTGCACTCTATCGATTCGGCCACGGCGCCCGATGTGAGGTGTAGTAGCGGGCAGAAAATGTGAGGTTTGGTCTTTTTCTTTTTGGTTGGCGATGATGACAGCAACTCATCATTTATTGTGAACTCGTCAATGACTGATCAGTTCAATTTGTGCTCAGAATGTGTGGCGGCACATTGGATGTGTGTGTAGCTACAGGCGGAGAGCCTGGTGGTTGAAGGAGATGATCTTTCCTCTACTGACACTTTCCTGAGACTTTTGGTTAGCTTGAGATATATATGATCATCTTCAAACCACGCTGTGCCTTTTTGAATAGAAGTGAAGTGGGCGAGACTACTCGACCGATGGAAATGCGGGCTGGGCTGATTAGCTCGCATTCTGAAATGCGGGCTACTCACCAGGCTTGCATTTGCCACCATTTACGGGGCCGGGTTCCCTGCTGCAACGCGTTGCTAGGAGATTTCAATTGTGACTTTCCTAGCAATGGTGGAACGTCGGGCGTTCTGACCCAGACCCATCGGACGTGTTTTTGCATGTGCTGATGTTTTAGCTGAGATTTAGGTTTTTATTGTCGAAATTCCAAACTTATTTAAACTTAATGGTATAGGAGGGGATTTGATAGTTCATATACAACATGTTGCTACAATCCATTGTTAGTCTTGGGTAAGAATAAAGCTGTGAGCTCTTGGAAAGGTAAATTGGAACGTTCCTTGCATTCTTTACTATCCTCCAGTCTTCTTGTAGATTAACTGCTATGGTCAACTTGATATTTGATTGTTTTGTATGTAATTAAGGGCCTTATGCCTAATAGGCCTTATGCAGCTAATTAACCCATCTGTGGGAAGATAATAACAGTAATATTAATGGAATTAACGTAGTGTTATTTTGGCTTAAAATACGAGAGTAACTTAGGCTGATTAACAGTGACAGTGGCAGCAACACTAGCGTATCTGCTTAGTTCTGGATTAATTTAGTTATATTAATATACACTGAACGGCGGGGAGGACACCCAGTTAGTTGAACCAACAAAGTAATTACTTTAGGCCGATAAATGCGGGGAGAGGCAAAATCCATATTTAGATGATACTCTGGCTGGCTGCCCTTAGCCCGGGAATGACAACGACGGCGACGGACTACCTGCAGACGGGACGAGAGGCAGCAGTGGCCCGCGGCAGGCCCAGGAAATTCACATGGAAATAATTACATAAATAAACTCGCAGGCTCGCCTTAAGCGGGGATGGAATAGCCCGACAGTTAAAGAAGCATGACATGAACTGCTGTCCCTGGCCACTGTTTCACAGGTTTCAGTGTTGAGATTACATTTCTTCAGGTTGTATTTAAGGCAACCCTTGGCCCTTTTCTTCTTGCCACCTTGATTGTTGTGTCCTTTTACACGTTCACAGTGAAAGAGAGCTTTTGGCATTCTGGTATTCTATCCTGGTATTCTGCGGTGTAGTAGTGGGTATATGTGGGGTATAGTAATAGGTAAATATCGGGTGTTGTTGTTTGGTTTCTTATTTTACATTCTAGCAACATCCAAGGTCATATCAGGGTGGATACCGACTTGTGACAGTGCACGCTCATGGCGACTTTATAGTGCTGCCCCACTGGCAGACCAGGCCGCTGGAACCATGACCCAATATCCCACTCAGTCACATTATCTTAATACTGTGTTAACTTGCCATTGTCCTATCCTAGTAATGCCGAGTGCCTGGCTAGGAAGCGACAAATATCAAATTTTATAAGTCATTGGTTACATTCTACATGGGGGTTCTGTGCATGCATGAAAATTGAACGGCATTTCCGCCAAATTGGCCGCATTTGATTAATCAACACGGGTCACCCGAGCCACTTTTTGGTGCATACGCACATCCTACAGACTCGGGTTGAATAATCGAATACGCTTCTCCACGCTCGGGGTGGGGAAAATGGTGGCTTAATCCAAAACTTTTTTATTTTTTATTTTTTATTTTTTCCACTCGCGGTGTTCTATTTGAATTTCTAGGAATTCGGGTGACCCGAGTCGCCCGGGTCATGTTAATCGAATATGCGCATAACGCAAAACCCCGAGCGTAGAATGTAAACCCATGGAGAATCCAAACCGCGGTATGGAGTGTTGTAGCGGGTACACGTGCGTGTTTGTTGATTTGTGTCTGTTTTGTTTTTTGTTTCTTTGTTGTAGGATATTTTATGGCTAGATGCCGCCTATGCGTAGAAGTGTTGTTTTTCTTTCAGATCCTACTGCTTCCCACCTGCAACACTCCCTCCCCCTGCCCCCGCCCCCCCCCCCCCCACTGCTCCCCCCCCCCCCCCACATGCTGTTTTCTAAGAGGATTCCTCTTATTAATACACAAGCTTAACCGACACCAAATCCGTCTCCTAGTCCTCGACTCTCCCACCGTGCGTATATCCCTCTGTATCCTCCCAGATGAGATGGCCGAATGAGTAGAGCGTCCGTCTCCTGTTTTGGGAGATCGGGGGATCCAAACCCGAACCCTGGTCGAGTCAAATCAATGACTTAAAAATTTATACTTGTCACTTCCTAGCCAGGCGCTTAGCATTATTAGGATAGGGCAAGGACTGGTTGGCTCAGTGTCAGGATAATGTGACTGAGTGGGATATCAGGTCATGGTGCTGGTGGCCTGCTCTCCCATTGGGGCAGCACTATAAAGTCGCCATGAGTGTGCAGTGTCACAAGGCGGTACACGTCCTGATATGACTATAGTTGTTGCTAGGATGTAAAACAACAACAAACAATCATCTGTTCACATCAATTGACATATTCAGCAATAATATTAGTAGGCAGCGTTCCCTTTGTTGCAGGTTTGTGGGTGCAAGTTTGTGGGTTTGTTAGTGAGATAAACTAATTTGGCATGTTTTCACTTTGAAGTTATTGATTTAAAATAAAACTTCTTTCAAACTAAAGTAAAGTCGTTTTTGTCTCAGAAAGTTCCAAAAATTTGAAACTATCAGACTATGCAACCATAAATACAGACTATGCAACCATAAATACAGACTATGCAACCATAAATTGACTTAGTATTCCTTTCTATGCTGCAATCCATGCTTAATATGTACACAAGTATCTAACGGTAGATGTAGAATCAAATCTAAAGCAGCCTTTTTAGATACAAAAAGTCTATGCGTCCATCGGTGTATGCAGCGTTAAGTCAAGATTAATTTGGAAGGGATTTTGAAATAGCTCCAAGCGTTATTTTCTACGTCATTGGTTTAATACCGCTGGCATTCAAACTCCCTAACCTCCCGTACGGGAACCCTGCGCTCTACCGATCCAGCTACGGCGTCTGGTAACCAATGACGTCACAGCAGCAGCAATAAATCAATTGACGCACATTGTAGTTCGTTCCTCCTCCTGTAGGGGGCAGGACCGCGCCGCCACCGAATTATGAGACGCCATGGTCAGTATGGCCTCACTATCACTAGCACACTGATAATGATATGACCTTAGATGTTGCTAGGACGTAATCAACAATCACTAACACACACAGTTTGTTGTTATTTTGCATCCTAGCAATGTCTAAGATCATGTCAGGACGGGTACCGACTTGTGACAGTTCACACTCATGGTGACTTAATGGTGCTGCCCTACTGGGAGACCAGGTCGCCACAAGCACCATGACCCAATATCACACAGAGTCATATTATCCTGATACTGCGCTAACTAGTCCTTGTCCTATCCTGGCTGAATGAGTTGAGCGTCCACCTCCTGTTCTGGTTGGTCGTGGGTTTTGAGCCTCCTGGGTTCGAACCCTGGCTGAGTCAAAGCAATGACTTCAAAATTCAAAATCGCTACCTACCCTGGCGCTTGCCTTTACTCGGATAGGGCAAGGAGCAACAGCGTAAACAATCACTGGAATGAGGATAACCACTTGTCCGCAATTGAAATGTCCCCTACTTAATCAACTAAAGCATCCTAAAAAAAGACAGAACTAGTTGCTGGACATTGCCTGCACACGTTCTTAGAGGTTGTATATATGGACGGGTATTGTTTACGCTGTTGCTTGTAGCTGAAACCTTGAGTACCCCTGGGCAATAGCAGACTTATCTATTTCAAATGTCATTATTTACTTTATCATGTATGTCGGTTTATTTGAATAGGGTGTCGTAGTGTGAATATAAACTGGCCAAAACGGATACACACATAAACATACACATACACAGATATACACACATGCACACATACACATACACATACACATACAGACATACACACATACATACACACATACACACATATACACATACACACACATATATACATACATATACACACATACATACATATACCCACATACACACATAGACACATACACAAATACGCACATACACACATATACACACATATACACACATACATACACATACGCACACCCACATATACACACATACATACACAAACACACACATAATACATATACATAGGTATGCACATACATATATAATACATATACATAATTGTATACTTACAGTTACACATACATATATAATACATATACATACTTATACACATACATATATAATACATATACATAACTATATACATACACATACACCTGCACATGCACATACACATATACATACGTATGCACATGCACATACACATATACATATACATGCACATGCACATGCACATGCACATACACATACACAAACACATACATATGCACATACACATACCCTTGCACATATACATACACATGCACATACACATGCACCTACACCTACACCTACACCTACACCTACACCTACACCTACACCTACACCTACACCTACACCTACACCTACACCTACACCTACACCTACACATGCACATATACAACTACACCTACACCTACACATACACATGCACACATACACATACACATATCTCTCTCGGCTATCCATCAGTGGTGATAATGATAGAAACTCATCATTTATTGTCAACTTGTCGATGACCGATAAGTCCAATTTGTGTGAATGGTGTGATGGGTGAAAGAGATGATCTTTCCTCTGCTGACACTTTTGTTTAACTTGAGAGTTTATATTCACTATATAGTTCTAGGGATGTATACACATACATTATATATATATATATATATATATATATATATATATATATATTCCGTGGGTATTCAATGCCTGCATATATGTATTTACATGTATGCAGGCATTGAGTACCTATTGAATATACATATTCTTAAAACTATGGCAATGTGGCAAATATTGCTATGTGGCAAGCTTTCTTTTCATCTTATTAATAAAATCTCTAATAACGCATAGTTTAAGGTTGCATAGTCCGATGGTTTTGAATTTCTGTATTTTCTCTGAGATAAATATAATAGATCGGTCACTAGTATCTACTTTACATTAGTTCAAAGTTACTTTTATTTTAAATGGTAAACTTTTGAGTGCAAACGTGGAAAATTAGTTTTTGGCAAGCTTGGTTGTAATGCTTGCATTGTGGTTGCTTCGCAGCGGAGGAGGACCCCCCCCCCCCCACCCCACCCCCCTCTCCCCTCTCTCTCCCGCCCAGTTTTGTCACCCCCCCCCCCCCTGCTCTGCCCTTATAACCACGCCAAGCACTGCCTCCAGCCACTCCAGACAGAGGCCAGACACTTGCTATCCGGACCGCACTCTGTCCACGCCTCTCTCTATCTCCTCTCCGCCGGCCTTGCTCCTCCTTGATATGTAAGAAAAGAGTTCCAGGAGGGGGGGCCCACCGGCATTTCACTCTCTACTCTTACTCTTACTCTGTCCTTGTCTATGGCTCGCTGGTTGGTCACCATAGAGCAGATAGACATGGTCCTTTGACTCAACTCTCCTCATTTCTCTTTCCTATACTTGACCCTTTTTTTTCTTTCTCCCAGGCATACTCCTCCCCCTGACCAGGGCAGTTGTGTGCTTGGGTGGGGCCCTGTACCTTTACGTTTTCTGTCGCTTTGTTCTTGTTGCTGGAACCACCACTGCACCCATCTTTACCCGTCCTTCCTCGAAACCCTTGCTGCTGTCGACTAGATACAAGTGCCAACTACCGCTCAACTACCGACGGACTGAAGAGATTCGGGGCCGCCTCAACGCTTCGTCGTTCCAATGTTGTAAAGATGTCCCCAGCTTCTACAACACTCCCTACTGAAGTTAAGTCTTCAACCAAAGATTGGGCTGATTTATCGGAGCCTCTCTATTAATGTTGCAGTTCTGCAACCAGTAACTGTCGTAAGGTTACAAACCACCCCAAAGAAGCCTCCAGCCACTCCGCGGTCCGCCTCGGCTTGTCATGTGTGGCCCCTCCCCACGATGACTTCGTGGGGAGTGGGGGGTTGGAGGGGTTGGAGGGGGAGGCACAGTTCAATATATCTAACACACTGATAACAGCCTTATCTAACTGGGCATATCAAACTTGTGCCCACTGCTGATTCACATACACTTGAACACTAAGTACTGATACAGTGCTGGTTTGGGTGCGTGTGTGTGGGGTGGGGGGAGTCTGGTGCGGGGGGGGGGGGACGGGAGGTCAGTGACCAAAAGGCGCGAGGGGAAAAACAAAGTTCCCAAAACAGAGCAGGATTCTGAGGAACGACAAAATAATCCTAATAATAATAATAATTAAATACACAGGCTGAGTAACCATAGCAACGATGACGTAGAGCTAGACAGATAACCCTGTGTAGAGAATGAACATGGTGACAGATCTGTACAGGTGATGAATGGTAACGGAGATCAGTGTGTTAGGTGCATTGACCTTTGACCCGAATGGTCAGTGGTCCACTTTTCCGGAAGTTGTGACACTTTTTAACCCTGTCAGGTCAACGCCTGCATTGGACAGGCTAGATAAAGGGTTTGGGTTGGTTGTTGGAGTTTTACGTCCTGGCAACATCTAACGTCATATCAGGACGGGTACTGGTTTGTGACGGTGCACACTCATGGTGACTTCATAGTGCTGCCCCATTGGGAGACCATGCCACTGGTACAAAGATCCAATATCCCACCAGTCACATTATCTGGACACTGAGCCTAACGCAGCCCTGGCCCTATCCTAATAATGGTGAGTGCCACGCTAGGAATCGACAAGTATCAATTTTATAAGTCATTGGTTTGACTCGACCGGGAACCAAACTTCCGCATACGAGGCCCGCCCTTTACCGATTCCACCACCGTGCCCAGTGCTCCTAGAAAAAAGATTCACCCCGATCCACAACCCTGCTTAAATCCTAACAACAAAAACTGCTTCAGTAGGAATTAAGTATAGAGGTTGTGGTTCCAGTGTGCAATGTTTATTTCTGTATTGGCTCGAAATTGATCAATTGAGCGAGAATGTAACAACAATATATTTAAAAAATAAATTAAAAAAATATGGCGGCCATTAGATGTTCTCCATTAAACTTTTAAAGCCTATTATCCGATGATTACATAAATTCTTCACTCAAATTAGCGGTTTATGATAGATTTTGTTTGTTTCTTTGTTGTCGTTGGTTTATGTCCTAGCAACATCTAAGGTCATATCAGGACTGGTACCAACTTATGACAGTGCACACTCATGGCAACTTCATAGTGCTGCCCCACTTGGAGACAACGTCCCCAGCAGCGTAACTCAATATCTCACACAGTTGCATTATCCTGATACTGTGCTAACCAGTCCTTGCCTTATCCATTTCATTGGTAGCTAGGCATCGACAAGAATATTTTTTTAGTTTTGTGTTGTTGAAAATTTAGACTGCCTATCGTGGATAAGCCTGAATAGGCTTGTTTTCACCATTAGACAGTTTGTCGATAGAAAGCCCGAGCCTACACTTTTACTGACCCAAGGGATTTTTTACCTCCCACACCACATAGACATGGTATGAGAGCAACTGGTCTTTGATGGCGCTGTAACTTATACACAGCGGTGGAAATCCAAATGGGCAGAGGTGGGGGCATGGGGAATCGAACTACCGACCTTCAGATTAAGGGTCCCACCTAGAAAAAAGTCAGACACTCGAACCACTCCGCCACAGAGAACACCGCCATCAATTTGATACATCATTGGTTTGACTCGGCTAGGATTCAAACTCCTGACCTTCCAAATAGGAAGCATGCACTCTACCAATTCGGCCATCTGGTCCGGTCAGGATATGATAGATAAGTAATTGAACTACATATATAATATATATATATAATCCACGCAGGTAGGTATTTGCTCTGAGGTGGAGCGCTTTCATTATTTCAGTACTACTAACCTAACCAGACGGGAGGGGCAAATGAGTTGAGCGTCCGTCTCCCATTTTGGTAGATCGCGGAATTTCTGGGTTCAAACCCTGGTCGAGTCAAACCAATGACATTAAAAATTGATACTTGTCACTTTCTAGCCAGGCACTGGGTATTATTATAAGGCAAGGACTGGCAAAGACTGGTTGGCTCACTGTCAGGATAATGTGACTGAGTGGGATATCAGGTCATGGTGCTGGTGGTTTGGTCTCCCATTGGGACCACACTATAAAGTCGCCATGACTGCACACTGTCATAAGTCTGTACCCACCCTGATATGACCTTAGATGTGCAATAGCCGATATTACAAAAATCAATGTACTCTAGAGGCGTCTTTAAATATAACAAGCTTAATTTTTACTTTATGACCTCAGATGTTGCTAGGACATAAAGCTCCACCAACCAACCAACCCTTCTAACCATAATTTATGATTGATCACATCTGTCAAGGTGCAGTCGGAAATTAGACCATTTTTTAAACGCACAACCATGACCCAATTTAAAATGGCGCTGACCCCAAATCCAATTACTGTACACCTAATTACCCAGGGGTAATTATCTGACGGTTCTCAGATTGGTTGTTGGAGTTTTACGTCCTGGCAACATCTAAGGTCATATCTGGACCGCTGAAACAGTCCGCTGTGGCTCTGTTCAATCTATTTGTAAGAACGTTATTTGAGATTAGCTTCAATAATAACTAATTAGTGAATATAATTTTCACAGCACTAATATGTTTGGAATTCCCATATGGCTATTTTTAGGTGGACTCTTGGGTTGGTTGGTCGGTTGTTGGAGTTTTATGTCCTGGCAACATCTAAGGTCACATTAGGACAGGTACCGACTTGTGACAGTGCACACTCATGGCAAATTTATAGTGCTGTCCCACATGGAGGCCAGGCCACCAGCACCATGACCTGATATCCCACTCAGTCACATTATCCTAACACCAAGCCAACCAGTCCTTGCCCTATCCTAATAATGCTGAGTGGCAACCTAGGAAGCGACACGTATCAATTTTGTAAGTCATTGGTTTGACTCAACTGGGAATTGAACTCCCGACCTCCAGCATGGGAGACCTGCGCTCTACCGATTCGGCCACCGTGTCAAGATCCAACCTATTTATTAGAACCTTTTCTTTAGCATCGATACTGAATCCTAACTAATCGATGAAAATAATATCAAATTCACAGTAATCAAATGTTTGAAATTCCCGTTCAGACCTAGATAAAAGATTAACCCGGTACTTGAAGTACATGGGTGAAGACCAGCCTTATATAAAAATGGTCGAAAAATCGGGCTAATGAAATGAGTCTTTATGCGAGCCTAATTTCGCAATCTAAGAAGCGACATTTATTCTTTGTATATGTCTTCATATTTACCCTCTACTTTTGAGTTGGAAAATATAATAAAACATATACTTTAATGCAATTTAAAAGTGAAATCAACGGCGTTCTCTGCCTGCCATCTTGTCTTTTTGCATTCTCTCCAATTTCACCAACTCTGTGCTGATATAAGTAACCATTTGGCACTGGTGTCAGGCATTCTACTTCTTGTTCCATACTAAAGCTATTTTCGCCCGTATTTAGACTACGTTGTCGTTCACCCCTGTACTGGAAGTAGAAGGTGAATCTTTTATCTAGTTCAGACCGTGTGGGTGTTTTTGCTTAGCTGGAGTGTTGGGGGAGACTATTGTTAGTACAGGTATAACCCGGTTTGTGCTATCCCATTTAGTGCTGATTCGCTATAGTGCTCTTTTATCATCGAACGCGGTGACTGAATCGATAGAGTGGAAGATTCCCATGTGGAAGGTCGGGAGTTTGAATCACAGCCGAGTCAAACCGATGACTTATCAAATTAATACTTGTCGGTACTTAGCCTGGCATTCTACGTTAACAGGATACAACAAGGACTGGTTAGCACAGTGTCAGGATAATGTGACTGTGTGAGATATTGGGTCATGGTGCTGACAGCCTGGTCCCCCAGTGGGGCAGCACTATGAAGTTGCCATGAGTGTGCACTGTCACAAGTTGGTATCCATCATGAGATGTTCGTAAGACATATAACAACAAACAAACCATCTCTCTCCACCTTCGATATATGGGATAGTCCCTGTACACTGCGGGTTCGAACCCTGCTCGAGTCCAAAGCAATGACTTGAACATTTATTCTTGTCGCTACCTATCCTGGCATTCAGTATTACTAGGATAGTGCAAGGAGCAATGGAATGGGGAAGACCAATTGACTGTGATTGAAACTTCTCCCACTTAATCAACTAATGTATCCCTCTAGCCCCCAGGGCCATCCTGATATGACCTTAGATGTTGCTAGGACGTAAAACTCCAACAACCAACCAACCTAGCACCGAAAAAAAAAATTGGAACTAATTGGATTAAACAGCGCGACTGCACTATGTTTCAGCTGAGACTAGGTCGGAAGACACGTGGTTGGTTCGTGGAGTTTTACGCCTAACAACATCCAAGGTCATATCAAGATGGGTATCGACTTGTGACAGTGCACACTCATAGCAACTTTATAGTCCTCCCCAACTGGGAATTCAGGCCACAGGCACCATGACCAGGTATCCCACTCTGTCACATTATCCTGACACTGAGCGAACCAGTCCTTGCCCTATCCTATTAATGCCGAGCGCCATGCTAGGAAGTGACTAGATAAAGGATTCACCCGGTACTCACAGTACACGGTCAATACCAACCCTAAATAAAAACGGTCGAAAATGCGGGGAAATGAAATGAGAGCTTAATTTCACAATCTAAGAAGCAACAATTATTCTTTACATATGTCTTATTATTTCCCCGCTACCTTTGTGTTGAAAAATATAATAAAATATCTAGTTTAATAAGATTTAAAAGTGAAATCGACGGCGTCCTAGCGCTGCCATCTTGTCTTTTTGCATTTTCGCCCATTTCACCAACTCTGTGCCTATATGGGTAGCCATTTGATACTGGAGCCACAGTTTCTAGTTCCTGTTCCATACTAAACCTATTTTCGCCCGTATTTACAGTACGTTGTCCTTCGCCTCTGTACTACAAGTACCGGGTGAATCTTTTATCTAGGAAGCGGCAAGTATCAATTTTATAATTCATTGGTTTGACTCCACCGGGAACCGAGCTTCCGACCTTCCGCACGCGATGCCCGCGCTTTACCGATTTGGCTACAGTGTCCAGTGGAAGACAAGTGACTTAGTTTATGACCTCACGAGTCCTTCTTGCTCTTGCAGGTGCGTTTCCAAGGTGACGAACCCCCCCCCCCCCCCCCCCCCCCACCTGTGGACGATCAAACAGGTGCTACTTTGTTGAGGTAGATTTATAGGAGTTTCCGGTCAAGATGTTCCCTTTGTTGTGTAAGAAGGGGGCTGGTTCCGCGAAACCTTCATTGACAAAGTTTTTAGTTTTTGTTGAATATGCAATCTTACAAATTTCTGCAGATGATTTCCTATTTGGTCAGTGGGCGGGGGGGGGGGGGTTATGCAATAGAACTGGGAAATAGATAACAAGTTTGTTATATAAACCCTTGAATATGTCACTTAAACGAGAGAAACGTTGCTGCACACACAAGGCTTATGCACGCCCCTGGCCCTATAGAGGGGTCGGATGCACCCTAACACTATGCACCGTTATATATATATATATATCTACATATATATATACATATATACACATATATATATACATATATACACATATATATATACATATATACATATATATACATATATATACATATAATATATACATATATACACATATATACAAATATATACATATATACATATATACACATATATATATACATATATATACATATATATACATATATACTCATATATATGTATATATACATATATATACATATATATATGTGATGTATAATGTATTATGCGAGTATGAAGATATGTAAGGGATATTACTTATTATTATCCTCCGTAAGATACAACACTGTACCAGTGGACCCATCTTGCCCACCTCACCTCCCCCGGATGTTGCCCAGTATCAGTCGTACAGGAGGATTTTTTCTTTGTGTGTATGTGTGATACAGATACACTGTTATATATATATATATATATATACAGTGTATCTAGGGGTTTTGGGGGTTGGTTTTGAGTGTGCACTGTCACAAGTCGCTACCCATCCTGATATAACCTTAGATGTTGTCAGGAGGTAAAACCTCCACAATCAACTGTCCCAAACCACGTTCATCTCAAACCACTTTCGGGCATCTAGCCAAGCCAGCTTCCAGCTCTCAGACAGACACCATTAGGCAGAGACATATTGCATAGTGTTTGTAGTCTTTGCTGCCTCAAGGTCATCGCGAGGTCATCTAGCTGGCCAGAGGTCATCTGCAAGGTGGTTGGCATCGAGTTTACGTCGTGAAGGAGGTTGAAGAAGGGGGGAACAGGCAGACTTTAACAAGAATAGTGATGGTGGGAGATGGGAACGGGAAGGAGCAAGAGGGGAGTAATGGAAGCTAATGGGAAGAGGAGAGAGAAGGGGAAAAGGAACGAGAGAGGAGGGGAACAGGAAGAGAAGAGGGGAGGGGAGGAGAACAGGAACAGGGGAGGGAAGGAGAGCAGGAAGAGGAGAGGGAAGGAGAACAGGAACAGAGGACGGAAGGGGAACATTAGAAACATTAGAAAATGTAGACCATTACAAATACCTAGGCCTTGAGTTGGACAGCCACCTAAACTACAACCTATGTATTAATAAAATTATCTAAAATGTAAACCACAAACTGTGGCTATTTGCAAAGCTAAGAGACTACATGACACAAGAAATGTCAATAAAAATGTTCAAGGGCATGGTGCTCCCCTATTTTGACTATGGAGATGTAAACTACATGGGTGCGAGAAAAGAACTACTAAAAAAACTGCAAATACTCCAGAACAGAGCCCTAAAAATGTGTCTAAGAGTAGACAAGCTGCACCCCACCTATGACATACACAAAAGAACCAAAGTGAAATTACTAGAAAATAGAAGAATAATTTATTTGAAAACATTAGCATATAGCTATAGTCAAAACAATAAACTCCTAACAAAACCACAAAGGGCTACTAGAACAAATCATGCGCCACTACTAAAGCAGACCAGAAGCCAAATAAAAGCTCATGAGAGAAGCACGCTGGAAATGGCTGCCAAGGTGTGGAATGCCCAAACGGTAAAGAAACGACATAAAAACTTACACAAAATATCTGTGGAAACCCCCACTAAGCTGCACTGCAAAGGGGCATGTGATATGTCACGGCCCACCAGCGGGACACCCAATGGAAGGTAACCATGCCAAAAGTAGCCAGATAGCACACCACACAGCTATGTACAAGCCTATGATATGTAAATAGGAGTAGGCTAGTCTAGTAATAAGAGTAGACAAAAAATACATATATGCTAAGAAAATAAAAACTAACATAGGCTACTAACCATACCAACCAACTATCTATCTGCTACTGAAATGCAGGCAATCAAATACCTTATCAGCAGCTACTGTGTGGTAAGATAACACCAAGACTACAAATGGCCAGCATTGAAAACGAGCCTGGGTACCCGGGCTTATATGCTATAGACAGTATAAATACAGCCTCAATAAAAAAAATATATTAAAAAAAACAGGAACGGAGGAGGGATGGGGAACAGGAAGAGGAGAGGGGAGGAGAACCGGAAGGAGAGGGGAGCGGAACAGGAACAGGGGAGGGAAGGGGAACAGGAAGAGGAGAGGAAAGGGAAACATGGACGGGGGAGGGAAGGGGAACAGGAACAGAGGAGGGAAGTGGAACAGGAACAGGAACGGAGGAGGGAAGGTGAACAGGAAGAGGAGAGGGGAGGAGAACCGGAAGGAGAGGGGAGCGGAACAGGAACAGAGGAGTGATGGGGAACAGAAAGAGGAGAGGGAAGGGGAACAGGAACGGAGGAGGGAAGGGGAACAGGAACAGAGGAGGGAAGGGGAACAGGAACAGGAACGGAGGAGGGAAGGTGAACAGGAAGAGGAGAGGGGAGGAGAACCAGAAGGAGAGGGGAGCGGAATAGGAACAGAGGAGTGATGGGGAACAGAAAGAGGAGAGGGAAGGGGAACAGGAACGGAGGAGAGAAGGGGAACAAGAACAGAGGAGGAGAGGGAAGGGGAACAGGAACGGATGAGGGAAGGGGAACGGGAGGAGGATAGGGAAGGGGAACAGGAACAGAGGAGGGAAGCAGAACAGGAGACTGGTGGGGAACAGGAACAAGAAAGGGAAGGAGAACAGGAAAAGGAAGGGGAACAGGAACAGGACCAAATAATGTAAACCATTGAATGAAAATCATCGGACCTTTTGGATTTTCATGTGGGCGATATTGGGTTAATTTCAGCATATATAAGTGATGAGTCAGAGTGGAAGGTTTAATGTATGTGGTATTGCCATTCAGACATCAATGTCGACATTCCTGTTGTCCGGGATAGTGTCCGGCCACTGACCACCTCAAAGAAACAAAGAAACAAAGAGGAAAAGAAAGAGGAAAAGAAAGAGGAAAAGAAAGAGGAAAAGAAAGAGGAAAAGAAAGACAGAAAGAAAGAGGGAAAGAAATAGGAAAAGAAAGAGGAAAAGAAAGAGGGAACGAAAGAGGGAAAGAAAGAGGGAAAGAAAGATTGTTTGTTGTTGTTTTACATCCAAGCAACATCTAAGGTCATCTTAGGACGGGTACCGACTTGTGACAGTGCACACTCATGGCGACTTTATAGTGCTGCCCCAGTGGGAGACCAGTCTACTAGCACCATGACCTGATAGCTCACTCAGTCACATTATCATGACACTGAGACAATCAATCCTTGCCCTATACTAATAATGCCGAGTGCCAGGCTAGGAAGTGACAAGTATAAATAAAGTCTTTGGTTTGACTGGACCAGTGTTCGAACCCACAAACCCATAGGTTCGGATCCACCGATCTCCGAAAACAGGAGACGGACTCTGAACTCATTCGGCCAACCCTGTCTGATCCCTGGGAAAGAAAGAAAGAAAGAAGGAAGGAAAGAAAGAAGGAGAGAAAGAAAGAATAAACAACAACGAAAACTCACGCATAAAAAGGAAGACCTCTCTGGCCTCTTGCCAGTGGTGCTGCCACCTTGTGGAACACTAGCGATATGATGGAAGTGGTGACCCTTTAACACTAGGCGTGACCCATACAGAGAGGTCACGTGGTCAGCTTCCCCCATACCACGATGATGTCCATACACTCTACATAGCTGCATAATCCGATGAAGGCATGATAATTAATAAACCAAACCGCTAGCTTATTCCTGACCATCCAACTTTGTAACTTAGATACTGGTGCAGCTACGAAGCAGTTGTTGCTGTAGAGAATGAGGTACCAAGTCAACTTAATAGAACCTGCCATGGCTTAAGTCTATGATGATCACCATTTCGACATGAGGGACCAAGTGGTCCTTAGCCGCTGCCGTATTGGCCACTCGTGGCTTACACATGCTTTTCTGCTCAAGGGGGAACCTCCCCCTGAATGTATTGGGTGTCAGTCCCCGCTGACACTCAAACACATTTTACTAAGTTGCGTTGATTTTTTGGCCCTGCGCCAACAGTTCTACACTGCAGACAGTATGCATGACCTTTTTACTAAGGTAAAACAGGAAAACATTTTAGCCTTTTTGAGGGCAGCTGGACTGTACCACCTCATATAGTTTACTAAATAAATTCTATCAATTATTAATAAAACTTTTCTTTTTCTATGGGAATTTGTTTCCCTTGACCACAAATATATGATTGTGAGCTTTCTAATTTAATGAGTGTCTATTGGCACATAATTGATTGTCTGCTTTTACATGTAAAAGCGATGGTTTGAACAAAAAACAAACATTTCTTGCCGTGAATATGGCCTATGCTGCCGACACGGCGTAAAACAACCACCATTCAATCAATCAACCATTTCGACATGATCACCAAATTTAATTTAATGTGTTTGCATTTAAAATATATACATGTATTGCAGGAAATTTCAATTACGGAAAATTGGCCTTCCTCATCCCACTGCTCTTTGCCATATCCTAGTGATGCCAAATACCAGGCTAGATCGTCACAACTATAGATTTTTAAGCCATTGGTTTGACTCGACCAGCGTTCAAACTTGGAGATTCAAATCCCACGACCTACCAAAACAGGAGGCTGACGCTCAACACATTTGGCCATCCCGTCTGGTGTGCAGTGTTTGTCTTGCACTAGATATTACCAGACGCGGTCTGAATCAGTAGAGCACAGGCCTCCCAGGCGGAAGGTTGGGGATTCAATTCCCGATCGAATCAAACCAATAACTTACTAAATTGATGCTTGTTGCTTCATAGCCAGGTGTTCGGCATTATTAAGATAGGACAAGGACTGGGTGGCTCGGTGTCAGGATAATGTGACTGAGTAGGATATCAGGTCGTGCTGCTGGTGACATGGTCTCCCAGTAGGACAGCACTATAAAGTCGCCATGAGTGCAGACTGTCATAAATCAGTACCCACCCTGATGTGATCTTAGATGTTGCCAGGACGTAAAACTCCAACAACGAACCAACCGCACTAGATTCAAACCGAAATTCTCAGCATGGCCGGTAGGAATAACTGAGTCCACTTCTCACCCATCTATCTAAGTCTAACACCAGAGGTTGCAGTAGTGGAACCATCCATGAATGAGGAAAAAAGGTTTGTTTTATTTAACGATGCCTCAAGAAAACATTGAATTTTAGCATCGGCTATTGGACATCAAACATATGGTCATTCTGACATATTTGTATGGAGGAAACCTGCTCCCGCCACATAGGCTACTCTTTTTGATAAGCAGCAAGGGGTCTTTTATAAGCACTTTCCAACAGACAGGACAGCACATACCACAGCCTTTGATGAACCAGTTGTGGACCACTAGTTGGAATGGAAAATAGCCTAAACTGCAAATGTGTCCACTGAGCAGGATCGATAGGATGACCTACACCTTCACAGGTGGACACTCTACCGCCTGAGATACGTCCCGCCCCCTCCCTGAATGGAGGTAACTATGCAACCTGGGAGCGGGATATGAAGTGGAATAAACCATGGGGCCTGAGTGTGGGGATGGGGAGGGTGGGTAGTAGGAGGGGGAAGGGGGGAAGGAGAGGGGGAAAGGGGGAGGGGAGGGAGGGAGGAGGGGGGAATGGGAGGGATGGGTGTGAGGGATGGAGGAGTAGGAGGGGGAAAAAGGGGAGTGGGGTGGGGAGGGGGGGACGGGGATGGGGGGGGGGGAGAGAATGAGGGTGGGGAGGAATGGTGGAGGAGGAGTGGGCGGGAGGTTGACGGGTGGGGGAGGGGGTGGGGGGGGGGTGGGGGAAGGGAGGGCCGGAGGGGTAGGTAGGAGGGGGAGGAGAGGGTAAGTAGGAGGGGGAGGGGGAGGGGGAAGGGGGAGGGGGAAGGGGGAGGGAAGGCGTTCCTGTGACCCCATAACAGAACTGGGTTCTCACCCCTGCACCGCACTACTGCCCCCCCCCCCCACACCCCGCCCTCCTGCTCCCACCTGTGGCCGCACCTGTACAGGTGAGATATAGGTGGTGCTTACCTGTCATTGCCACATCACCCATCATCCAACTCTTCAACACACGGATCTGAGGAAGAGGGGTGGGGTGGGTGTGGGGGTGAGATTTGTGAGTTGTTTTATTCAATATATTTGTGTTAAAGAGAAATAACAAAAATAGTTGGTAAATTGGAAATTGATATTTCAATCGGATACACGGTAGACATTGTGGATATATAAGAAACTTGAAAAAATAAATTAAATTTGATGCAATGCAGACATTGTGAATATAACAAACTGGAACAAATATTTAAATTTGATGCAACGCAGACATTGAGGATATAACAAACTGTGAAATAATATTCCAGTTTGATGCAATGTAGACATTGTGAATATAACAAACTATGAAATAATATTTCAATTTGATTCAAGGCGGACATTTCGGATATAATTGCAACCTCAAAATGTCAGTGTGTGAGTGACAGTATCTCGCTCCGCTGGTAGGGTTGGGCGGTGGTGGCGCCACCTGCCCTCAACGGTGAAGGGGTCACCCAAAATGTAGTACACAACATATAGGTAATAATAATAGGGAACATTCCCTTACATCCCTTTATGCTTGCATAATTCTTATACATCACATATATATATATATGTGTATGTGTGATTTATAAGCATTATGCGAGTAAAAGAAGCATTATGTGCGTATAAAGGCATGAATGGAGATCATTATTAGTATTGTTATTATATTCCTATTGATATACCCATTTAGTATGGAGTATCCCCACTCCACGTGACCAGTGATGCTACCACCACCACTGATTCTAACTATGGATGCTCGATTCTGTTATTCGCGCCCGAGAATTTTCTTTTATTCGGTTAAGGCTTAATATTCCCTACGCCAGAGAATATATATATATATATTTTTAATCTCAACCCACTTCTTCTGTTCGTTCCTTTTTTATACTGTACCCTACCACTATGAATATATATATATATATATATATATATATATATATATATATATATGTGTGTCTATATACATCTAAATATATTCATAATGTCTGTATATATGAAGAGTTCATGCACAAAACCCTATAAACGTCGATCCAAAAATTGAGCTAAACATTGGAATCATTCAAAAATTGTATTTGTTTAAATTCCTACTTTTCTTTTCATTACTCCATAATCATGTGATCGTAAGGAAAGTGAAATTAGTGAGAATAAAGATTATTTTCAGGAAAAAATCTTTTATTTAAACTACATTTTGCGTTTACCGGGAGAGGCGTCTGAACTGTTCCTCTCTCCCCTCTCCCCTTATGTGGTCCTTCGGTGTGCTTTCAAACCATTTCCGCCATCTTGGGTTAAAATGGTGGGTGACATGTTAGGTGTACAGGCCCCAGGTGTGCGGCAATGTGTATAAGGTGGGTGGGGGTGGGGGTGGGGGGATGGGGGTGGGGGTCTCGAGTTGTGGACACTGGATGGAGCTGATAGTGGGAAGGAAGGAGACATAGGTGTGAGGGTGTGAGGGTGTGAGGGTGTGAGGGTGTGAGGGTGTGAGGGTGTGAGGGTGTGAGGGTGTGAGGGTGTGAGGGTGTGAGTGTGTGGGTGTTGGTGTGGGGGTGGGGGGTGTGGTGTTGGTGTTGGTGTGGGTGTGGGTGTGGGTGTGGCTGTGGGGGTGGTGTAGTTGTGGGTGAGATGTGGGTGTGGGTGTGGGTTTGTGGTTGTGGGTGTGGGTTTGGATGTGGGTGTGGTTGTGGGTGTGGGTGTGGGTGGTGGGTGTGTGGTGTGGGTGTGTAGAGTGGGTGTGGGTGTGGGTGTAGTGGTGTGGTGGGGGTGTGGGTGTAGTGGTGTGGGTATGGGTGTGGGTGTGGGTGTGGGTGTGGGTGTGGGTGTGGGTGTGGGTGTGGGTGTGGGTGTGGGTGTGGGTGTAGTGGTGTGGGTGTGTATGTGTGGGTGTAGTGGTGTGAGGAGGCAGGGAGGCGGGGAGGCACGGCACCAAAGAGAGTCAGTCAGAGTATTTTGTAGTGGTGGTGTGAGGGGGGGGGGGGGGAGGAGGAGGATGGAGGTAAGGGCAGACAGAGGTGAGGATGACGGTGGGAGTGTCAGCACCGGGGGATGTCTGGCCGTCCCTCCCTCCAACACCGGCGGACCTCTCTCACCTGAACCGGTCAGGCCTTGGGTGAGCGCCCCTCTCCCCCTCCCCCCCTCCCCCCCCCCCCTCTCCGACTGCCAACACCCCCACCCACCCTTTGGTGTGAGCCCCGCCCAAATTTCACTAACTCACTCTCTCCCTCAGCTGTGGGAGGAATACCGCTGGACATGGTGGGGATAGTTGGTTGGTTGTTAGAATTTTACGTCCTGGCAACATCTAAGGCCAGATCAGGATGGGTACCGACTTGTGACAGTGCACACTCATGGCGACTTAACAGTGCCGCATCACAGGGGAAACCAGGCCATCAGCACCATGACCCGATATCCAACATTATCCTGACCCTGAACCAACCAGTCCTTGTGCGATCCTATTAATGCCGAGTGGTGGTAGTGGTGATGGTGGTGGTGGTGCTAGTGGTGGTGTTGGTGGTGAAGGTGATGGTGGTTATGGTAGTGATGGTGGTGATGGTGGTGATGGTAGTGATGGCGGTCTGCACTCTACCAATTCGGTCACCCGTCCGGCGGGGAGTGGACCGGCAGTGAGAACCCCCCCCCCCCCCCTCCCGCCGCGTTGTGACGTATATTTACACTAAGCTCCACACTTTACGTCCATCTTTCATTTATCCGGGAATGTCCGGCCTCTCCTCATGCAGTCTCTTATGAAACCATGCTCATTATGCAACCATTCATCTCAACTTGACACCCTTATGTAACCCTCCCCTGTGAACCCTTCCCTTGTGGCCCTATTCAACTTATGCAATATTCTTTTGAGGCGTTCCCCCTCATCAGCTTATGGCAAAAGTGTCCCCTGTACAACGATGCGGCCACTTCGCTTAATCAACCAATTTCCTTATGTAGCCACTCCTCTTAAGTTACACAACCATCACCTCATGTATCCACTATCCTCATACAATCAGTTCCCTTATGTAGCCACTCTCCTTATGCCACACATCCCATTATGTAGCCACTCCCATTATACAACCATTCCCCTTATGTAGCCACTCCTCTTATACAACCGTGCCCCCTACAAACGTGATATTGCACTCAAAGTTGCACAGCACACAACACACATCACACACACCACACACACCACACACACCACACACACCACACACACCACACACACCACACACACCACACACATAACACGCACCACACGCACCACACACACCACACACCACACACTACACACCACACACACTACACACCACACACACTATTCACTACACATAATCACCATACACGCCAATCACCCCACACCCCCCACACTAGACACTACACACCACACAATGGAACCCACATCCCACATAGTGTTTCCGCTTCATTGAACACAATAGTTCACAGAGGTCCAGTCCATGCTGTCTATTCTACACGGAGATTTATGAGCGTTGTCTGTCGAGGTGTGTGTGCTCGATAAACGAAAGTGGTGGAGGTGGTGGTGTGTGTGTGTGTGTGGTGGTGGTGTTTGGGGGATGGGGGTAAGTGGTGTGAACAGTTCGATCAAACAAACAGACACGACGCGTTGTACTAATTGTGTTGGCTACATTTGTTGATTACTTTTAATTTCAATCGCAGACAATCAGTCCTCCCCATTCCACAGCTCATTTCCCTATCCTTGCAATCCAAAGTATCCTGATGATAACTTGACAGTGACAAGAATATATATATATATACTACCTTTAACACGTACATGTGTTAAAGCTAGGCTCTGCATCGATCCCTGGACACAATATTGTGTTGAACTCTCATTATATATATATATATACATATATATATATATATATATATTCACGTCTCTGACTATATTCAGAGACTGTGTATCTATATATACGTTCTCTGGACTCATGCATGGTCCCGTTTCAATATAGTGCTGCCATCTGGTGGAATCCATCTGTACAATTAAATGGTAAACCATATCAGTGGCACTGTCTAATGGCACAGTTAATGACACTCGCTGTTACAAGACTCAAAATGGATGCCACTATGGTTGAAGTGACCAAAGTTAGTAAAACCCATCAAAATTAATATGAAATGTGTAAAGAAAACATACTATTATCAACCCATACATGGTGAAACTTCAATGGAGTATGATGATGCGTGTTGGCAGCGCCGATTAACAGAGGAGTAGTGATCAGAATGGCCTTATAAAACTTAACCACCATTTGCTATTATATATAACCTCTCTAAATCGACCAACCTTGGGACCGACTTTAAATGGTCGACTTAGGGAGGTTGCCGGTTTAGGGAGTTATAATATGGTCACAATGGTATTGTTGGGACCCAAGTAAAGTGATCGATATAGGGGAGTGGTCAATATGTGGAGGTGGTCGGTTAGAGAGCTTTTACTGTATATATATATATATATATATATTTGTAAATCTAAGTGCCCAGATTATGACTAGGCAGTGACAAGTATTTCTTTTTGTTAGTAAATGAATTTTATTCATATATCATTTCTCAGTGCCGTCACACTAGTCTTCCGGTCAGGGTTCGAACCCATGATAACTGATATATATGAGACTGTCTCAAAAGGTGCTCAGCAATATGGGACACAACTTTGTCCATTGCAACGATCAACATACTATCTGCTTATGCATTTGCTCAGGATAAACTGATTTGTTTTTTACATGGTGTTTCATAATCCCGAATACATATTGATTTGAAGCAAATGTCCTAGGGTTTTCAGTGTAACCATTTCTGTGCTGTTTTGTGTCAATCGTTACAATGGACAAAAAAAAAGAAGAGTCATCACCTTTTGAGACAGGCTCATCTATCCATCACAAGGGCAGCAAGCGGGCGCTCAGTTGGTTCAGTCACCCGTCTGTTGATGGGAGTGTGTGCATTTACTAGAACAGCCTGACAAAAACCACTCTTTGGTGGGAGCCTAGATGCATTGTAGGCTGAGAGAATCATCCAAATTAACAAGCTGGCTATATAGAGATATACCACATGGATGAGTGGGTGGGTGGGTGGGGGTGGGGAATGGGGAACAGTACAGTTTGGTGCTTGGGTGGGTTGTGTCTGTCTGGCAACACCCTCCCTAGATAAAAGAAAACAAACCCATTAGAAAAAGTGGCGAAAATTATCTACATGCTGGATAAATGAAATTTAAGTTAAGAAGCAAAATATATTCTTTACATATATCTTAATATTTACCCGCTACTTTTGATTTGAAAAATATAATAAAACATGTAATTTAATGGACTTTGAAAGTGAAATCAATGACATTCTATGGTTGCCATCTTGTCTTTTTGCATTCTCCCCCATTTCACCAACTCTGTGCCGATACAAGTAGCCATATCATCCTGGAACCAGGAATTCCACTTCCTGTTCCATACTAAAGCTATTTTCGCCCGTATTTAGAATACTTTGATATTTACCACTAATGCAAGTACTACGTAGTGAATCTTTTATCTACCCCCTCATCGCTCCCCTCCCCTCCCCTCCCCTCCCTTCCCTTCCCTTCCCCTCTCCACCCCTCCCCTCACCCCTCCTTTTCCCCCTATCCATTCTGAGCCTCTCTCCCCTACACACACACGGGCGTGATGAATGAATGAATGAAAGAGTGGCGCGGACCGATGACCAGTGGCGTTGTATCGGGTTTGGGTTCCTGACACCGGTATCTATAACTATAGACTACAACACGGTTCCGACTGTGCATGCGCTGAAAACGGTGTCGGGAGCAAAGCAAAGGCATCGGCCATTGAGTTCGCCGATACGCGTAGGGGAAAACTTAGATTTTATTCAAAATTAATAGAAATACATAACAAGTTGGCACAAACATGGACGGAATGATGCAATATAATAATAGAATGAATATGTTTAAGACACAACTCTCCATAATTAAGCATTTTGAGCTAAGAAACATACAATTTCAGTCACTTTACAGGCTGAGGTTTACATCACTATTGATTAGTAATTCTTGTTCTAAATATTAAAATGTCAAATGTGTCAACATAAACTTATTTCAAAGAAATATATAACCAATATCTGGTTAACCCTACTCATTTTCTATTTCTACATATGTCATTAACCATAGGATATGAATAAAAACATGAATACAATAAGTGAAACTGAGTCTGGCTATGGATCTAACTCTAGTCTGAGTGCCTAGATTTGTCTAAATCTAAATGCACATGGTATTAAGATGTGCTATATTGATGTAAATGCAATGCCAGATAAAAGATTAATATTTTAATTTATTATATATATTTTTTTAGTTAGTGTTCTATGTTTCAAACAAGAGCTGAGATGAGCTGAAACTAGCACATTTCATAGCCGCACCCAGTGTATTAGCATGTGCCATGTGCTTCTCGCAGGTTCGTTTTGCTCTGATGCATCCCACAATGCACCGCGCTGCTGGAACCGTGATGTAGTCTATTTACAGGTTTGTTGTTTTTTTACCATTTATTTCCAAGCTCCGCCACTAGCGCCACCTATGGGAATATGGAAAAGCTGCGGAGAAGTCTGGTTCTAGTTACTACTATCTATCTAATCTGTTTAACCAAAGAGGTTTCGGATGAGAAGGAGATGAATTTCTTTGGGGGGAGGGGGGGGGGGTTCAGTCAAATTTCACGCACGGCAGACGACATTTTGTTTTGCCTTCAGGCAGACGACAATCTAACTCTTTGTCCACTCTAGCGCATGGGCTATATGAGGGTGGGGGGGGGGGGGGGGTTATCGAAGGGAGGGGAGAGGACGGGAGGATGGGGAGGGGAAAGGGGAAAGGGAAAAGGAAAAGGGGAAAGGAAAAGGGAAAAGGGAATGGGAAAAGTTAAAGGGGAAGGGGAAAGGGGAATGGGGAAAGGGAATGGGGAATGAAAAGGAAAGGAAAAAGGGGAAAAGGGGAAAGGGGAAAGGGAAGGGGAAGGGGAAGGGATAGAGTGACGGGAAGGGAGGAGAGGGGAGCGGATGGGAGGGGAGGGAAGTAGAGGGGGGAAGGGGAGTCGGAAGGGTGTCGGAAAGGCGTAGAGGGAGGGGTAGAGGGAGTGGAGGGGAAGGAGGAAGAGGGGAAGGGGTAGGGAGGGCCGGGAGGGGGCGGAAGGGAAGGGGGGAGGGAGGTGAGGTGGGGAGAAGAGGAAAATGAAGCGGGGACGGGAGGGGAAGCTACTGGGGGATAGAAGGTAGGGGAAGGGAGGCGAGGGGAGAAGAGCGGAGGGGAGGGGGAGATGAGGGGGTAAGGGAGGGGTGGCTGCTGGGGGAGGGAGGGTAGTGGGAGGGTGAGTGAGAGGGGTGACACCACTCACATGTCAGCTATGATATATTGGTATTCACGCATCATTGAACACCGGACCTCGGCTTATTTATGTCTGGATGCTGGGTCTGGCGACTGGGGTCGGGGTGGGGGAGGAGGGGGGGGGGTGTTACACAGGTGTGTATGGGTCAGGTGTCGGGGTGCAGTAGGGGGTGAAGGAGTGGGGGGAGGGGGAGGGGGTGGGTAAAGATATTCACCCTGAAGGTGCGGGTTAGCCCTATACATTGTTGTTGAGTTTCTATTGTGCAGAATGTTAGAGTGCTCCATGAAGTAGTAGTCTGCACTTACATTTGAGGAAAGGAGTCACATTGATAAGGAGGCATGGATAGGGTGATTGCATCAGGGAGGCTAGGTGATGTGATGGTTAGCATGCTAGCCCTGGAATGCAAGAAGTGCAGGTTCGATTCGAATCCTGCTCTAGGTACAATATTTTCCATTCCATTTTAATTGGTATCCCTCCCAATGACACTAACTATTTTCTTTTTTTTTCTTGAAGATTTATACTGCCTATCATGGATAAGTCTGAATAGACTTGTTTTCACCATTAGACAGTTTGTCGATAGAAAGCCAGAATCTACACTTTTACCGACCCAAGGGATTTTTAACCTCCCACACCACATAGACATAGTATGAGAACAACTAGCCTTTGATGACGCTGTAAGTTATACACAGTGGTGGAAATCCAAATTGGCAGAGGTGGGGGCATGTGGAAACGAATCACTGACCTTCAGATTAGGAGTCAGACACTTTAACCACTCTGCCACAGAGAACACCACAATGCTTAAGTAAATCTACAATGGTAGTATTACTACACAATAATTGCTATTGATTTTATTTCAGGCATCATTACAAATTATCTATCTCCTTTCCCCTTTTGTCTCAGAACGTCAAACCCTGACAAGTATACCTTTTATTTTGGTATGCGGGTATTGCAGTACCTCTGACACCTTAGGTGCTAAAATACCTCAGGGAGTTTGAGTTTGACGCCCTTCTTGCCTTGCAAAGTTGTAAACCACTGCCGTGTGGTACAGGTTCTTGACAGAACCAAAGGCTAAGGGAGCAAACCCTAACAGAAAACCATGTTTATTGTTGCCATCGGTGATGAATGGAGCTCCCAGCATCTCCAGTCCAGCCACTGCAGGGATAAATAGTTTGCGCCTGTCTTGACATGTTCTTGCCAGTGTGAGACCTCTATTTGCTCCGCGAGAGAGTGCAGCTAGTAACTTGCAAAAGCCAACACTTTGCAAGCAGCTTTTATGAAATGTACAACCGCATGATAGCGGTGGTTAAGTAATGAAAGCAGTCTTAGTCGCATTGCAACTGACAACATGATGATGATGATACCTTTTATTTATTTGTTTAACCGCAAACCATTACCAAAAAACAGGCAGACCCTCGAGAGCAGGGCATTAACTTGTTATCAAATTAAATTAGGGTTGTATTGTTATGAATCTTTACACAATCAAAAAGCCATTTGAAGGTCAACAACCCTTGTGAATGTCAACTATACAAGTGAAGGTCAACAAGTCATGTGAAGGTCAACAATTCAAGTGAAGGTCAACAATTCAACCAAAGGTCAAATCCTCATGTGATGCTCAGAAACTCATGTGAAGGTTAACAAGCCATGTGAAGTTCAACACCCAGTTGAAGGTAAAAAACGCATGTCACTGTCAACAATTCAAGTGAACGCCAAAAACCCATGTGCAGCTCAACAATTCATGTCAAGGTCAACAACTCATGTCAAAGTCAACAATCCATATCAAGGTCTTCAACTCATATCAAGGTCATCAACTCCTGTCAAGGTCAGCATATCATGTCAAGGTTAACAACTTATATCAAGGTCAAGAACTCATGTCAAGATCAACAACTCATATCAGGAACATCAATTCATGTCAAGGTCAGTATCTCATGTCAAGGTCAACAACTTACGATAATGGCAACAACTCATGTCCAGGTCAACAACTCATATCAAGCTAAACAAAACAACTCATGTCACGGTTAACACTCATGTCAAGGTCAACAGCTCATGTCAAGGTCAGCATGTCATGGCAAGGTCAACAAGTTATGTTCAGGTCCAGAATATTTTCGGAAAGAATAGGTGGCAACAATTAACAAAGATTGGGTGTCAACAAAGTGTGTGTGTCAACAAAGAATGGGTGTCAAATAAGAATGGGTGTCAACAAAGGATAGGTGTCCACAAAGAATGGGTGTCAACAAGTAATAGGTGTCAACCCCTCCTCTCTTCTTCCCTCTCCTCCCCCACCCTCACACCCTGGAGCGGTGCACCCCTCGGCCCTGGTGACCACCCACTATGTGCTCCAGGGGGGGGGGGGGGAGGGAGGGTTGAAGCAGTAAAGCAGCCTGAGTGGGACGCCCATTAGCGTGGTCTAATTAGGGTGGTTACGGTTTGGAGGATGCATGCAGGTGAGTAGGTTCACAGGTAGGTGAGTGGGGGGGGGGGCGGGACCACCTGACTCAAAAGTGAAGGTTACCACACGTTTAAAGAGCTGCATAGTTCGATGAAAACATCAAATTTTCTAAACCAAAGCAATTACCTAGATTTGATTTTCCCTTTCCAAGTTAGACACGGGCGCACTTGTTCATTTATTTTGTTGCTGTGTAGAAGGGAATACTAAGATTTAATAGAAGAATACTGAGTAAATTTAATATAAACCTGTTGCTGTTGAAGCTTATGGTGTCAGAGTTTTGGTGTGCTTGCCAACATTTGTTTGTGTGTTTGTACTTCAAATAGCTCAAAAGTTAGCTATTTAAAATAAAAGTTACTTAAAGTAAAGGTTGAAGTAAGGTAGATTAAAACAACCACCTCACTTTATTTGTCTCAAAAAGTGCACAGACACTCAAGATTATCTATGCAACTATACACTATGCAACCACCCTGATATATTAAACTAAAAATTGGATTTAAAAATGTAACCAACCGATCATGCAACTTTAGAAATCCCATTATATCATAGCCATTACATCTCTAAAGCCCCAGTCAGACCTCACCGGCTTGAGGAACCGGACAGAAACTGGACACTGTCCGGTGAAATACGGCAATGTACGGTTTATATACGGTTGGCATCTGGCATGTCCGTTATCTGTCTGGTGGTGTCCAGAGGTGTCCGGAGGTGTCCGGTACAAGTTTTGAACATGCACAAAACTTGTAGCGGACACCACCGGAGTGAAGTGTATGGTTGGTGTCCGGTTTAAGACCGTTTTGTCCATTTCATGTCCGGTACCCATCCGTTACGCCCCCGGTTTGCTTCCCGCCAAGTCCGTTGATGGTGTTTTTGTTTTTTGTGTTTTCTTTTGTTTTCATTGCGGGAATTCGGTCAGTATATGTTTTCTGCGTGTCCATGAACAATCAGTTACGTCCGTTTGACATTCGGATTTCGTCTGGTTATCGTCCGGTGGCTATTCGTTAATTTAAACTTGTTCGTTAATTTAAACCGTTTAGTGTTCGTTTCATCTGGTACATTTCGGTACATTTTTACACCGGACACGAACGGACTAGACAATTGTTTGTCCGGTGGTGTCGGTTACTCAGTCCGGTAAGGTGTGACTGGGCCTTTATGTACGAACTATATAACACTAACAGCGAAGTTTGCATCTCACCCATGATAATGCCACAGTTTATACAGCAACCTGCCACCTTAGCCCATAATGCTGAAATTACGCCTGATAGCTAACACACTAACACACTAAACCTCCATCTTAATCTACTAATAGTAATACACCCTACCTAAGTACCCGAAGAGCTACAACTTATCTACAATGTAAACGTACATGGTTGAAAGACCAGTGCCTCGGCGCTGAAAAAATTAAGTTCTAATGAATAAACTGTTTACAACATTTTTTTTAATGGTCTGGTCCAATAAATTGTGTCTCAGCAGCAAATATGCCATCGTTGATTGATGTCATATTGGGCACGGTAGTGGGGAGCTTTGTGGGTGAGGGTGGCGGCGGGGGTGGGGGTTGGGGCGGGGTGGGGGTGGGGGTGGGGCGTGGTGGGGTGGGGTGGCGGTTGGGGCGGGGTGGGGGTGGCGGTGGCGGTGGGGGTGGGGGTGGCGGTGGAGGTGGAGGTGGGGATATTGGATTTTCATGTGGGCGATATTAAGTTAATTTCTGCATATACGTTAAAAATTAAAAATTCGCTTACGTTGATTTGGTTGAGATGCGGCGACTGTGACGTCATATCGGGCACGCCGGGGGCGGGGTGGGCGTGGGGTGGTGGCGGAGGTCTGAGCGGGGGGTGAGGCTGGCCAGACGGATGCCGACCTCGGGATTAAAGGTTTGAGGTTTGTTTTGACACGTCCTTAATTACACATCACCGTAATGGCGTAATGACCAGGTGTAGCAGGCATTGGGAGGGGAGAGGTCATTAATCATAGGTACAGGTGTGTAGTGTGGGGGAGGGTGCGGGAGGGTGGTGGTGGTCAGGTGGGAGGGTGGTGGTTGTGGCAGGGTGGTGTTGCTTTGTGAAGGTCGTGATGTTGGTGTGGTGGTGGTGGTGATGGTGTGGTGGTGCTGGTGGTGCTGGTGGTGCTGGTGGTGCTGGTGGTGCTGGTGGTGCTGGTGGTGCTGGTGGTGCTGGTGGTGCTGGTGCTGGTGCTGGTGCTGGTGCTGGTGGTCCTGGTGGTGATGGTGGTGATGGTGGTGATGGTGGTGGTGGTGATGGTGGTGGTGGTGGTGCTAGTGTTGGTGGTGAAGGTGTTGGTGGTGACTGTGGTGGTGATGGTGGTGATGGCGGTGATGGTGGTGGTGATGGTGGTGCTAGTGGTGGTGGTGATGGTGGTGATGGTGGTGGTGATGATGGTGGTGGTGGTGGTGATGGTGGTGATGGTGGTGGTAGTGGTGATGGTGGTGGTGGTGCTAGTGGTGGTGTTGGTGGTGAAGGTGATGGTGGTTATGGTAGTGATGGTGGTGATGGTGGTGATGGTAGTGATGGTGGTGATGGCGGTGATGGTGGTGGTGGTGATGGTGGTGATGGTAGTGATGATGATGATGGTGATGGTTATGGTGGTGGTGATTGTGGTTATGGTGGTGATGGTGGTGATGGTGGTGATGGTGGTGATGGTGGTGATGGTTCTGACGCTGGCTGTGATGGCATCTCTGCGGGTGTTTCTGATTCTACAGTTGCATACCGTAGCACAATAATAAATGCAATATCAAGCTTTGGGCGAACATTGGTTTTTCATATTTGCATAATACACTATACATGTATACATATACATGTATAACCAATTCAAGTCCAGAGAATGTCATAAAAGCTACACTAAACTTGGGTTCATATAAACTTTGTTCAGCTCTAGCCCGCAGGTCATGTAAATCATCTACCATCCATCACGGTTCAGCCTGGAATGTGCACCATATGTCATGGTTCACTGAGCACCATCTGGAGCCTGCAACCTGGAATGGGCACCATATGTCATGGTTCACTGAGCACTGTCTGGAGCCTGCATCCTGGAATGTACACCATCCATCACAGTTCACTGGGCACCATCTGAAACCTGCAGCCTGGAATGTGAAACATCTGTCATGGTTCACTGAGCACTGTCTGGAGCCTGCATCCTGGAATGTGCACCATCTGTCATGGTTCACTGAGCACCGTCTGGAGCCTGCATCCTGGAATGTGCACGGTCCGTCACAGTTCACTGAGCACAGTCTGGAGCAACATACCAACAGTCTACATCACCATTCCAGCCGCGCGGTGCATTGTGGGATTCGTGGAAGATAACCAAACCCACGCGAAGCACATGGCTAATGCTAAGACACTGGGTGCAGCTATGAAATGTGCTAGATTCAGCTCATCTCAGCTCTTGTTTTAAACATAGAATACCAACTAAGAAATATATATATAATATATTAAGATGTTAATCTTTTATCTAGCATTGCATTTAGATCAATCTAATCAGCACATCTTATACCATCTGCATTTAGATTGAAAAAAATCTGGGCACTCAGACTAGTGTTAGTTTTACTAATTTTATTCATGTTTTAATTTATATCCTATGGTTAATAACATTTGTTTTGGGCTAGGAAATGGGTAGGATTAATCAGACATATATATTTCTTTGAAACAAGTTTTTGTCCGCACATTTGACATTTTAATATTTAGAACCAGAATTACTTATGTCTAATCAAAAGTGATGTAAACATCAGCCTGTAAAGTGACTGAATTTGTATGTTTCTTAGCTCAAAATGATTAATTATGGAGAGCTGCATCTTAAACATATTCATTATATTATTATATTGGATCCATCCATCCATGTTTGGGTCAAATTGTTATGTACTTTTATTAATTTTGAATAAAATCAAAGTTTTTCCCGATGCGTATCGGCAAACTCAATGCCGTACGCCCTTGCTTTGCTGCCAACACCATTTTCAGCTCATGCACACTCGGAATGGTGGTCTCGTCCATAGGCAATCACCAGTGCCGTAATCGATTAACACGACCCAAGTGACTCGGGTCACCCGAGTCGTCAGAATTTCAAATCGAACACTGAGAGTAGAGTCGACAAATACAGGTGCCGTGTGCAAAACGATCCGACCCAAGTAACCCACCTCCTAGCTGGGGTTGGCTACGTGCGATGACGTCACATTTGCGCTGGTACCATCCTGCAGGATAACAGCTACTAGTACCAGTCATACATGTTCTTTTTCAAAGAATAACTTAGATTAATGAAATGGAAATATAGCTAAACTAGGCCATCATAAAATACTTTAAATCCTATTTTGCTGTACTTTTATCGGTTATTAAAAACAAAAATTGTCCACACGAGCGCGGAGAAGCGTATTCGATTATTCGACTCGAGTCTGTGGGATGTGCGCATGCGCCAAAAAGTGGCTCGGGTGACCCGAGTTGATTAATCGATTACGCCCCAGGTGGCTCATTATGGTAATCACGCGCTGTGATTGGTCACTCACTGTGCGCAGCCTCCCTCTGAACCTACATAGTACATTTTATAAAGTCACCATGAGTGTGTGCGCTGTCACAAGTCAGTACCCGTCCTGATATGACCTTAGATGTTGCCAGGTTATAAAACTCCAACAACTAACGAACTCTACGATGTACCGAAAGACCTTGAATCACTATTTATATGTATATATATGGTGATGGTGGTGATATATATATATATATAGTGGCGAAGTTGCAAATACCTAGTCTCCTTCCCTCGCCTACAATATGTAAATGGCTGTTTTTATTGCTGCTATACAGCATCTTTTAGGGTGGGTTTTTTCCCCCTGCCTCTTTCTTTCTCTCTCTCTCCTGTCCCGACAGGCCCTGCGGCCGGAAGTGGTGTTCATAGAGAGGGTCGAGTGTAAAGGTGGTAATCAGCATAGGGTAATTCAGGTACTCATGGCGGCCTTCATAGAGGCTGACCAGCCGGCCACCACCTTCTACCACCCACTACCACCCACCACCCACCGATACCACCCACACCTTCCAGACTGACCATCAGCGAATTGCACTTACAGAATCACTAATTTCATTTTGAGCCAGACATTTGTGGATACTGTGTTTCGGGAATGTCCGTTTGATTGGTTGAGAGGTGTGAATGGTTTGTCCCCCCCCCCCCTCCACAACCCCACACCGCTCGCTCCCACATCGCTGTGCTTTTCTCACCCCACCCCCCACCCCCATACTCACCTATCCACACATGCCCTCTCTCTCTCTCATCGCTCTCCCCTCCCCCCTGTTGGAAGTTCAAAGTGAAAATATGCCACATTAATTTCGGTGTGCACACCAAAATGTAGATAAAAGATTCACCCGTACTTCCAGTACAGGGGTGAAAGACAACGTAGTCTAAATACGGGCGAAAATAGCTTCAGTATGGAACAAAAAGTAGAATGCCTGGCACCAGTGTCAAATGGTTTCTTATATCAGCACAGAGTTGTTGAAATGGGAGAGAATGCAAAAAGACAAGATGGCGGCCAGAGAACACCATCGATTTCACTTTTAAATTGCATTAAAGTATATGTTTTATTATATTTTCCAACTCAAAAGTAGCGGGTAAACATGAAGACATATACAAAGAATAAATGTTGCTTCTTAGATTGTGAAGTTAGGCTCTCGTAAAGACTCATTTCATTAGCCCTATTTTTCTACCGGTTTTATATAAGGCAGGTCTTCACCCGTGTACTACAAGTACCGGGTGAATCTTTTATCTAGCCGAAATGCTGCAGAGGTTGTATTTGATTGATGTTGTGCTTAGGGTATTGCAATACCTCAGGGTATGCAGGTATAGCAATACCTCAGGGAGTTTGACGCCCCTGCCCTGCAGAGTTGTAAACCACTGCCTTGTGGTACAGGTTCTTGACAGAACCGAAGGCTAAGGGAGCAAACCCTGAACAGAAAACCATGTCACTGTGGCAGCATCAAGAGCGGTTGATGTATGGAACTCCCAACATCTCCCGACCAGCCACTGCAGGGACAAATAGTTTTGCGCCTGTCTGGATATGTTCTTGCCGGTGTGAAACCTCTATTTGCTCCCCGAGAGAGTGCCCCTGGTAACTTGCAAAAGCCAGCAGCACTTCAACACTTTTGCAGGCAGCTTTCATGAAATGAGACCAACTCATGGACATCACTCTCACAGCAGAGAGCTAACTGGAGAGCGGCATTCAAGTAATGAAAGCAGTCTTTGTCACAGACTTAAAATTGTTCAAACATTTGTCACATTAATTACGAGAAGTTAATATTTCAGTCCATTTCAATATATAGCACTAGCAGATCACAAAATTCTTTCAGGAAAATGTAGTAATGATAGTAGTATCCGTGTAAAAAAATACCTGTAAATACCTTTATACTTGTAAACTACGGCACTGGCGAAAGCTATATATGAATAAAATTCATTTACCCCCCAAAAAAACCATCAGAGCCAGACTGATATCAATGCCATCAGACTAGGAAGATCACTGGACATTCTAACAGTAACAGGGAATGTCTCATCCCAAATTACCTGCTAGACCAGCTAGATAAGCATCGCTTTTCTGGGATCCTTTCTGTCTGTAAGGAATTTGTATGCAATTATTGTATCACCTCAGTTTATTGTAAACATACCTTGCAGAGAGTTAAAATAGAATAATTAAATTGATTGACCCACGGGGGCGAATGAGTTGAGTTCCCGCCTTTTGTTTTTGGTAGGTCATGGGATTCGAACCCTGGCTGAGTTAAACCAATCACTTAAGATTGTACTTAGCCTGGTGTTCGGCAATACTAGGATAGGACAAGGAGCAGTGGAATGTGGAAGACAGATTTTCCGCGATTGAAACCCCTCACCCATCTTAATCAAATAACTTATCATTGTTCCAAATCATTAGTTATTCTACCATCATCTAAGTTTGGGAACAGACGGACGGGATGGCCGAATGAGTTGACCAGGCGTGGTGGCCTAATCACGTGTGGAAGGTCGGGAGTTCGGTTCCCGGTCGAGTCAAACCAATGACTTTAAAATTGGTACTTGTCGCGTCCTAGCCTGGCGCTTGGCATTAATAGCATAGGGCAAGGACTGGTTAGCTCAGTGTCAGGATAATGTGACTGAGTGGGACATTGGGTCATGGTGCCGGCGGCCTGATTTCCCAGTGGGGGCAGCACTATAAAGTCACCATGAGTGTGCACTGTCACAAGTCAGTACCCGTTCTGATATGACCTTAGATGTTGCTAGGACATAAAATAACAAACAAACAACAAATAAACCAAATGAGTTGAGCGTCCGTCTCCTGTCTTGGGAGCTCGGGAAATCTGAACCCATGAGTTTGTGGGTTCGAATCCTGGTCGAGTCAAACCAATGACTTCAAAATGTATACTTGTCGCTTCCTAGCCTGGCGCTCGGCATTATTACGAGAGAGCAAGGACTGGTTTCGCTCAGTGTCAGGATAATGTGACTGAGTGGGATATCAGGTCATGGTGCTGGTGGCCTGGTATCCCAGTGGGGCATCACTATAAAGTCACCATGAGTGCTCACTGTCGCAAGTCGGTGCCTCTCCTGATATGACCGTAGATGTTGCTGGGACGTAAAACAACAACAAACAAACAAATATAAGATGGGGGATATAGGACTAAAAGTCCGTAAGCAAGCGTTTTAGCTTCGATAATATTAGGCTTCTTCAAATCATGCAACTTTAATGCCATCCTAGTTTTGGGGTTTGAGTCCTTCAACCTTCTAGGACACCCATTGGCGTCGATTTCGTCCTGGTCAATGGACTCCAGGGCCCCCCTCCCCCCCCCCCCCCCAATCTCCCCTCAGGGTCCAAATCCCATATCGGGATATAACCGCTTATTATCGCCCTTGTGAATGAGTCACGTGATGATTTATGGCCTACCTTAATCAGTGACCCCCCCCCCTCCCCCCCACACATCTAATGGCTAACCCGGCGCCACATGCAACGCTATTTGTGGTGAAGGAGTTTAATCATAGCTCGTCAGGACTGAGTCTGAGGCTGAGCCCAAATTCACTATTAGGTCGATGCGGTGGCCGCCTCCCTCCTCAGCCTAGACTTTGTTAGATAACAGATTCACCCCAGTACTTGCAGCACAGGGGCGAGCGACAACATAGTCTAAATACGGGCGAAAATAGCTTTAGTATGGAAGAGGATGTAGAAACTGACTGAACGGCCGTGATCGTATAGTGGTTAGTACTTCTCGTTGTGGCCGAGACAACCCAGGTTCGAATCCTGGTCACGGCAGAGGCTGTGCGGGTCTCTATCACGGCATGTCAGCATGTTTTGTGGCGTTCTCTGTGGCGTTCTCTGTGGCGGAGTGGTTAAAGTGTCTGAATTTTTTCTAGGTCAGACTCCTAATCTGAGGGTCGGCAGTTCGATTCCACGTGCCCCCAGCTCTGCCAATTTGGATTTCCACCGCTGTGTATAACTTACAGCGTCATCAAAGGCCGGTTGCTCACATACCATGTCTATGTGGTGTGGGAGGTTAAAAATCCCTTGGGTCGGTAAAAGTGTAGGCTCGGGCTTTCTATCGACCAGCAGTGGAATGAGGAAGACCAGTCGTCTATGACTGAAATTTCCCCTGCTTAAACAACTAATGGACCCCAAATTTTTTTTTTTTTTTAAACTCTGGTTCCAGGATCAAATGACTACATATATCAGCGCAGAATTGATGAACTGAGGCAGAGTGCAAAAAGACGCGATGGCAGCGATGAAACGCTGTTCATTTCACTTCTAAAGTGTGTTAGAGTATGTATAAGTTTTAGTATATTTTTCAAATCAGAAGTAGCGGGTAATTATGAACATGTGTGTGAAGAATATATTTTGCTTCTTAAATTAAGAATTTATCAGCTCAGTTCATTTCCCCAGCATGTCGAAATTCTTTGCCAGCTTTAATATAGGGTTGTTTTTCACCCCTACTACAACTATGGGGTGATCTTTTATCTAGGGCTTTGTATGCTGTTGTTTTGTTTGTTTGTTTTTCTTTTATGTTCCAGCAACATCTATGGTCATATTAGGATGGGTACCGACTTGTGACAGTGTGCACTCATGGCAACCTTTGGGAGACCAGGTCACCAGCACCATGACCTGATATCCCACTCAGTCATGTTATCCTGACACTGAGCCAACCAGTCCTTGCCCTATCCTAATAATGGTAAACGCCTGGCTAGGAAGTGACAAGTATGAATTTTGTACACTGAGCCAACCAGTCCTTTTTAAGTCATTGGTTTGACTCGACCAGGGTTTAAACCCACAAAACCATGGGTTTGGATCCCATGATCTCCCAAAACAGGAGACAGACGCTCAACTCATTCGGCCATCCTGTCTGGCTTTGAATGTTATTGCCTCTGGTCGCTCGGAGGCTGGTTGAATACAGCGAGTGGAGAAAGTGCACTGTCACTGTGTCAGCGTCTCTGTGATCACCTCCCATCGCGTGACGTCACTGGCCTCTGTTGACGTCACGCGTCCAGCGTCCCCGGTGGTCCTGGTTGCGTAACGGCCAATTCACCCTTTGGAGATCCCATCTAGCGTCTGGGGGAGGGGCGGGGGGCGGGGCGGAGGGATTTGGGACTATAAGGGTGTGTGCGGATGTAGGTTGGAGTTTGCGGTTGGGGGAGAATGTTGGTGTGCGGTGGGGAGTGGAGATGGGGTGGGATGAGAAGGGTTTGGGTGGGAATGAGTATGGGTAGGTGCCAGTGTGGGTGGGGGTGAATGGGGCTGAGTGTGGGGGTGGGTGAGTGTGGATGGGGTTAGGGGTGAGTGTGGGTGGGAGTGAGTGGGGGTGCGGGTGAGTGGGGTAAGAGTCAGTGTGGGTTAAGGTGAGTGGGATGGGGTGAGTGTGGGTGAGAGTGAGTGGGTGTGGGTGTGGAGTGTGGTGTGGGTTTGGGTTTGGGTTTGGGTTTGGGTGTGGGTGTGGGGTGTGGGTGTGGGTGACGGTGAGTGGGTGTGTGAGGATGAGTGTGAGTGTGAATGGGAAGGGGTGATGAAGGTGTGGGTGAGTTTGAATGGGGGTGTTGTGGTGGAGGTGTGGGGGTGGTGTGGGGAAGAGAGAGAGAGGGAGGAACCCTCAGGGGCTTTGCTTGACCACTTTCCTTTTTAGCAAGGCGTGTCCACTCGATCGGGTACTTACTGCTGAAACCGGGTCAAAGGGCGATAATGGGGAACTTGCTGTTCTACCTGTCCGGTATCCAGTACTCAGTCTCCCAAAGCTAACTCACCACCACTCCAGACACCACGCACCCACACACATACATATAGACACTCACCCACGTACACCAACACCAACAACTCCACGCGCCACACACACACCCACATACACCCACACTCACAACCGTACCCACAACTCCACCCACGTACACCCACACCCACAAACACATCCACAACTCCACACGCCACACACCCACGTACACCAACACCACAACCCTACCCACAACTCCAAACACCACACACCCACCCACATACACCCACACCCACAAACCCATCCACAACTCCACACGCCACACACCCACGTACACCAACACCACAACCCTGCCCACAACTCCAAACGCCACACACCCACCCACATACGCCCACAACCCTACCCACAATACCAAACTCTCCACACCCATCCACACCCACAACTCCAGATGCCACACACACACATACACCAACACCCAGAACCCTACCCACAACTCCACACTCCACACACCCACGTACACCAACACCCAGAATCCTACCCACAAGTCCACACTCCACCCACCCACATACACCCACACCCAGAACCCTACCCACAACTCCACACTCCACACACCCATATACACCCACACCCAGAACCCTACCCACAACTCCACACTCCACACACCCACATACACCAACACCCAGAACCCTACCCACAACTCCACACTCCACACACCCACGTACACCAACACCCAGAACCCTACCCACAACTCCACACTCCACACACCCACGTACACCAACACACAGAACCCTACCCAAATCCACACTCCACACACACATGTACACACCAACACCCAGAACCCTACCACAACTCCACACTCCACACACCCACGTAACCCACACCCAGAACCTACCCACAACTCCACACTCCACACACCCACATACACCCACACCCAGAACCCTACCCACAACTCCACACTCCACACACACACATACACCAACACCCAGAACCCTACCCACAACTCCACACTCCACACACCCACATACACCCACACCCAGAACCCTACCCACAACTCCACACTCCACACACCCACATACACCCACACCCAGAACCCTACCCACAACTCCACACTCCACACACCCACCATACACCAACACACCAGAAACCCTACCCACAACTCCACACTCCACACACCCCACATACACCAAACACCCAGAACCCTACCCACAAGTCCACCTCCACACACCCCACATACACCAACACCCAGAACCCTACCCAAACTCCACACGCCCCACCCACATACACCCACACCCAGAACCCTTACCACAACTCCACACTCCACACACACACATACACCAACACCCAGAACCCTACCCAACTCCACACACCCACATAAACCAACACCAGACCCCTTACCACAACTCCACATGCCACCCACCACACCCACGTACACCAACACCCAGAACCCTACCCACAAGTCCACACTCCACACACCCACATACACCAACACCCAGAACCCTACCCACAACTCCACACGCCACCCACCCACATACACCCACACCCAGAACCCTACCCACAACTCCACACTCCACACACACACATACACCAACACCCAGAACCCTACCCACAACTCCACACACCCACATAAACCAACACCCAGACCCCTACCCACAACTCCACATGCCACCCACCCACGTACACCAACACCCAGAACCCTACCCACAACTCCACACTCCACACACCCACATACACCAACACCCAGAACCCTACCCACAACTCCACACGCCACCCACCCACATACACCCACAATCCTACCCACAACCCCCACTCGACACACATACACACCCACACCCATGCACGTCACACATATTCACGCACACATACCCCTCACACGCCACACACATTCACTCACACATACCACGCACAGACACATTGACACCGCTCATATACACCCACACCCACAAACCTACCCACAACTCCACACCCACACCCACACACCCACACACACTCACACGTATTCACTCACATATACCCGCCACACACCCCACACACATACAACACCCCACCTCACACAACCACACACAACCACACACTGACACATAGACAACCACCCATATACACCCACAAGCACAACCCACCCAGAACCCTACCCACAACTCCACACTCCACACACCCACATACACCAACACCCAGAACCCTACCCACAACTCCACACTCCACACACCCACATACACCAACACCCAGAACCCTACCCACAACTCCACACTCCACACACACACCTACACCAACACCCAGAACCCTACCCACAACTCCACACTCCACACACACACGTACACCAACACCCAGAACCCTACCCACAACTCCACACTCCACACACCCACATACACCAACACCCAGAACCCTACCTACAACTCCACACTCCACACACACACCTACACCAACACCCAGAACCCTACCCACAACTCCACACTCCACACACCCACGTACACCAACACCCAGAACCCTACCCACAACTCCACACGCCACCCACCCACATACACCCACACCCAGAACCCTACCCACAACTCCACACTCCACACACACACGTACACCAACACCCAGAACCCTACCCACAACTCCACACTCCACACACCCACGTACACCAACACCCAGAACCCTACCCACAACTCCACACTCCACACACACACGTACACCACACCAGAACCCTACCCACAACTCCACACGCCACACACACACCTACACCAACACCCAGAACCCTACCCACAACTCCAACTCCCACACACACATACAACCAACCACCCAGAACCTACCCACAACTCCACACTCCACACACCCACATACACACACAGAAACCCTACCCACAACTCCCACTCCACACACCCACGTATACCAACACCCAGAACCCTACCCACAACTCCACACTCCACACACACACGTACACCAACACCCAGAACCCTACCCACAACTCCACACACCCACGTACACCAACACCCAGAACCCTACCCACAACTCCACACGCCACCCACCCACATACACCCACAATCCTACCCACAACCCCCACTCGACACACATACACACCCACACCCATGCACGTCACACATATCCACGCACACATACCCCTCACACGCCACACACATTCACTCACACATACCACACAGAGACACATTGTCACCGCTCATATACACCCACACCCACAAACCTACCCACAACTCCACACACACACACACCCACACACCCACACACACTCACATGCACGTATTCACTCACATATACCCGCCACACACCCCACACACATACAACACCCCACCCCACACAACCACACACTGACACATAGACACCCACCCATATACACCCACAAGCACACCCACACCCACATCCCTACACACAACTCCACACTCCACAACCACACACTCACACGTATTCACTCAAATATACCCCCACACACCCCACATTCGCTCACACATATATATCCCCCACACACCTCATACACACACAACCGCAGACACTCCATCCACACTTAATAAACACAGTAAGCAAAGTGGTTGACAGGACAGATAATTATCGCCAATCGCGCAGGGGAGTCTGCCCCCCCCCTCCCCCCAGACAGGAATTCCCGGACCCGAGTGTGAGATACTGAAATAAGAAAAGGTAATTAAAAGAACCTGTAATTAAAGTTGCACAGTCCGATGGTTTTGAATTTCTGTATTTTTTCTGAGATAAATGTATTAGATCGATCACTAGTATCTACTTTACATTAGTTCAAAGTTACTTTTATTTTAAATGGTAAACTTTTGAGATATTTTGAGTGCAAACATGGAAAATTAGTTTTGGCATGCTTGCCAAAACTCTGACACCATAGACTTCTGCAGTAACAGGTTCTGTTAAATTGACTCAGTATTGCCTTCTACGCAGAAACAAATACTTAATAAGTGCATCAGTATCAACGTTAAATATGTAAAATCAAATCTAGATAATTGGTTTGGTTTTGAAAATTTTATATTTCATCGGACTATGCAGTTTTAAAAGAAACTCAACACAAGGCTCAGAGACCGAAAATTGCCTCAAGTCCCTCTCACAAACTAGCCACTACAAAACTGGCTCAAGAAAACTGGGTCAAAAGGCGATAATAAGGAACTTGCTGTTCTACCTTGTCACTGTTCTAGCTACTGATATTTGATGGGATATAGGATATATATAGTATACAAATATTATTTATCTGCGGGAATTAGTAGTATCCAGCTTGGGGACGGGGACTACTGACTATATTACGGTCCGCTCTTTGCTTGCACAGATTTCTCATACAGAATGTCAAGAGTTTGGGATCTGATCGACTCGAACCAATGACTTACAAAATTGATACTTGTCACTTCATAGCCTGGCACTCGGCATTCATAGGATAGGGCAAGGACTGGTGAGCTCAGTGTCAGCATGAGTTCCCAATGGGAACAGCACTATAAAGTCACCATGAGTGTCTACCCTCACAAGTCGTTACCCATCCTGATATGACCTTAGATAGTGGCAGGGTGTAAAACTGCAACAACTAACCAACCGGCATGAGCGACCTGGGTATACTCGGTTTGCACCAAACATGGCAAACCCGCTGCTCAAATTGCTGATATGAGAGTATGAGACTGACTATCTATCGCCCTCCATTTGTCTCCAGAGTTTGTCCGATATGAATTGTTGTGTTTTCTATACCAAGATCCAAATAATACATCCAGAAACAGTTTAATTGACCTCTTTAATAATCTGCTCACACGACATTAACTCGCATATCACCGTCACTGATTTGTTTCATGGTTGGACCACAGGTCTGATTTCTGATCTTTGAAATCGCCGGAGAAGCAAATGTTAAAGCTGCAAAATCTGATGAGCGCATACAATTTTCTAAACCAAAGGCACTTATCTAGATTTGATCCTACATATCCAACTTAAGCCCCGTTCACACACGCACCTTAATTCGCCTCAACTAGTTCGCCACATCTCAAAACGTGCGTGTGAACATGCCGCTAAGGTGAATTAGGGCTGATTCAACTCAACTAGTTTGCCTCATGTAGACCGCTTCGCGAGATGGATTAGATGAGGTGAACTAACACAACCCCCAACCAAAACCAACCACCAAAAACACCCCCACACAAACACCAAAAGTTAAGATTAACAATGCCTATGTCAAGCATTTCGGTGTGCACACCGAAAGTCATTTGACATCTTTTCACTTCAAAGTTAACAATTTAAATAAAAGTCACTTCAACCGGAAGTAAATTAGATTACAGTGATCAACCTGATTTATTTATCTAAAAAAGTAGGTCAGACAAAACTAAAACCCTTCGGCTTATGCAACAGATAAACAGTGGTTCGGCCACTTTCTCCTACAATCAAACACCACGCAGTGCTGCACTGGGCGTGATGGCTGAATCGGTAGAGCGCAGGCCTCCTGGTCACAACATCAGGAGTTCAATTCCAGGTCGAGTCAAACCGATGACGTACAAAATTAATAATTATTGCTTCCTAGCTTGGCGCTCAGCATTAATAGGATAGGGCAAGGACTGGCTATCTCAGTGCCAGGATAATGTGACTGAGTGGGATATCAGATCATGGTGCTGGCGCCCTGATTTCCCAGTGGGGCAGCACTATAAAAGTCACCATGAGTGTCACCATCACAAGTCAGCCATCCTAAGATGACCTTTGACATTGTCGGGATGTAACCAACCAACCATGTGGTGCTATTTAGTTGTTTTTTTTGTCCATTGGTTGTTTAAGCAGGGGAAATTTCAGTCATAGACGACTGGTCTTCCTCATTCCACTGCTGGTCGATAGAAAGCCCGAGCCTACACTTTTACCGACCCAAGGGATTTTTAACCTCCCACACCACATAGACATGGTGTGAGAGCAACCGGCCTTTGATGACGCTGTAAGTTATACACAGCAGTGGAAATCCAAATTGGCAGAGCTGGGGGCACGGGGAATCGAAC
>CM059187.1:150435109-150462190 GCA_030323885.1 Branchipolynoe longqiensis | reverse complement strand
TACTACGGATCGCTAAGTAACGCGGTTCCGTGTGACTATCGCGTGCCACAGATTAGGATCCTTTGTTTTAAATGTACGAGCACTTTGTTCGTAGACGTGGGCGCTGCAGCCTCCTTTGTTTGGCAAGCACTAAGTTAGGGCCCAGATCTAAACTGTTATAATTGGACACATTTTTATCTCGGGCAGCCATCTGTCAGCCGCAATTATCGAACAAGCCAGGGCCCGAGGTCGGAACCCGCTTAGAAACCAACTTGTGTGTGGTTCTCTCTCTGTGTTTATATGCATCCATGTGTGTATATATATATGTGTGTGTGGGTGCATTCAAGTTTACGCATGTGTACACACATAATGATATATATGCGTGTGTGTATGCATGTATTCTCAGTCATATACACACACACATATCGTCTTCTTGGTTGTCCATCGCTGGCGACAATGACAGCAACTCATCATTTGTTGTGAACTCGTCGATGACCAATGAGTCCAATTTGTGCTTGGATTTGGAATGTTCAGTGGCACGTTGGACATTTTTGTGTAGCTGTAGTCAGAGAGTCTGGTAGATGAAGGAGACGATCTTTCCTCTGCTGATGCTTTTGGTTAGCTTGAGATATATGATCACTTAAAATATGTGTTGTGCCTTTACGAATAGAAGCATGCCATGAACTCCTTCCTGTCTTTGGCCACTATTTCCCAGGTTGTTGTGTTGACATTACATTTATTCAGGTTCTATTTAAAGCTGAATAGTCCGATGACAACATCAATTTTTCAAAACAAAATAATTATCTAAATTGCACCTTCGATACTGGTACACTTATTAAACATTTGTCACCACACAGATAGGAATAGTGAGGCAATTGAATAGAACCTGTCACTGTAGAGGGCTATGGTGTCAGGGTTTTGGCAAGCTTGCCAAAATTAATTTAGCATGGTTGTACTTCAAAGATCTCAAAAGTTACCCACTTAAAATAAAAGTTAAAGTAAGATAAAATATAATGATCAACCTAATGTATTTATCTCAGAAAATGTCAGAAACTGAAAAACCATCGGACTATCCACCTCTAAGGTAGTCCTTGAACACACATACACATGCACACATGCACACATGCATCTAAGGTTATATCAGGACGGTTACCGACTTGTGACAGTGCACACTCATGGCAACTATATAGTGCTGCCCCACTAGGAGTCTAGGCTGCCAGTACAATGACCCAATATCGCACTTAGTCACATTATCCTGACACTGAGCCAGCCAGTTCTTATCCTATCATAATAATGCAGAGCACCAGACTAGGTAGCCACAAGTATAACTTTTAGGTCATTGGCTTGACTCGACCTGGGTTTGAACCTGTGGGCTCGAATCCCACGATCTACCAAAATGGGAGACGGACGCTCAACTCATTCGGCCACATCGTCTGGTGACTCTTTCTAAAACATTTGGGGCACATTCACTTTTCAACATCATGTCAATTGTTTGTCTGTTTGTTTGTTGTTGTTTTACGTCCTAGCAACATCAAAGGTCATATCAGGACGGGTACCGACTTGTGACAGTGTGCACTCATGGCGACTTTATAGTGATGTCTCCCTGGGAAACCAGGCCGCCAGCACCATGACCTGGTATCCCACTCAGTCACATTATCCTGACACTGAGCACATCAGTCCTTGTCCTGTCCTAATAATGCTGAGTGCCTGGCTAGGAAGTGACAAGCACCAATTTTCAAGTCATTGGTTTGACTCGACCGTGGTTCGAACCCATGACACCACAATCTACCAGCACGGGAGACAGACGCTCCAACTCATTCGGCCATCCCGTCTGGTCTCTACATCATGTCAAAGCCCATCCATGGTGTTTTTCTCTTCCCTTTCTCTTGCACACGGCACGCTTATTTGTGAAAATGGACGGTTAATTGTTAGTAACGGTACACGTTGCGGGATCAACCTTGCCAGGTGACGACGAGTGTCGATTTGTAAATCACCCTGACTCAAGGTCAAGGTCATTGATCACTCGCTAAGTGAAGGTGATCAATAACCTGTCGCATCCAATGTTACCTCGCTACTTCTCCCTGAACCCTGATCCCTGAACCTTGAACCATGAGTGCTAACCCCTGAACATGAACAGTGCTTAGTAAGTGTACCAATATCTTATATCACTTTGTTTATTTAGCGAACCCCCAGCACAAAAAGTAAACATCGGCTATTGGGGGTATATGTCTTATATCCCAGTCACGGGACTGCTTGCGACTGTTTACGACCACTTTCCGATCACTAAATTGGGGTGGTCGCAAAGTGGTCGCAAGTGGTCCTTAATGGTCGCCAATCTCCTTGCGACCAAAATGGTAGCGGGAGAAAAATGACAGATTGCAAACTTTAGAAGGATGAGCTTTTGATGGAAGTGATAGCGACTACATACATGCTTACATGCATACATGCATACATGCATGCATGCATACAAGCATACATGCACACACCCATGCATGCATGCGCTCATGCATACATGCATATATACAAATATACATACATGCATGCATCATATATACACATATACATACACACATGCATACACATACACACACATGCATACATACACACATACATACACATATACATATACACACATACATACATACACACATGCATACACATGCATACCCATATACATACACACATACATACATACACATAAATACACACATACATATACACATACATATATACATACACACATACATACACACATGCATACATATACATACACATACATACACACATGCATACGTACATATACACATAAATACACATACCCATACACACATACATACACACATATACACATACAAACATACACACATACATACACACCTACACACATCCATACATACACACATACATACACACATATACACACATATATACACCCATACATGCACACATACATGCACACATACATGCACACATACATGCACACATACATGTACACATACATACACATATGTACACATACTCATACATACACATACATACACATACATACCCATATATTCACATACATACCCACATATACATACATACATACATACACATACACACATACGCATATATACACATACCTTGAGTGCGAACTGTCAAAAGTCGGTACCTGTCCTGATAGACCGTAGATGTTTCCAGGACGTAAAACCCCAACAACCAACCATACATGCATGATATTGATAGCGGTTGAGTGGCGGTGCTCTGTGGGAGTCTGTGTTGAGAAGGGCGGGAGGGCGATGTCCAAAGTAACAGGTGAGGGACAGAACCAGTGGCGAGCACCCGCGAGCAATGGAGTGAAGACAACAGTTGTCCATAATTTAACTTAGTTTTTTTTACTAAATGTATTTTATTCAGCGAATAATGTCTTTTGTCAGCGCCAGAGCACTGGTCTTACAGCCGTTCATTACAATTTGTTGGTACATAAATGACAATATCAGTTGCAATAATAACCACATGAAAAAGCTGTTCGATAATAGAAGCATAATATAAATTGACTATTCGTCGTAATAGTAACTGTATGCAATTCCAGTTCAACATATGTATTATGCACTTGGTGAGCATGCATCAATAAATGTACAAGATGATTCTAGAATTGTTTTTTCCTTTGCTTTCTCTCTTCTATTTTCAAAAAGATATAACATATCTCCAATACACATATATATATATATTATATTGTAAATATGCAAATCAGTGGATCCAATCACCAATACCAAATGCAAGAAACCTTCCTATTTTTTAATCCCATCACAAGTGTTCCGTTTTGTGTGGCCTAATAATGGGATCGAGGTTTGAGATTGTAGTGGGGACTTACATCAGACAGGTTTCCCGACTTACATCAGACAGGTTCCCTGGCTTAATCATCTCAGGGATGAAAGTGGTCTCCTACACAAAAAGTGGAAATCCAGCACCAACGGCAAATTTCCGCGAAAACGCAGATCCCCCCTCCATAAGATTAAAGCTGCATAGTCCGATGAAATCTAAAATTTTCAAAACTAAAGTAATGATTTAGATTTAATGTCTTCATGTTTAACTTAGACACTGATGCACTTATTTAGCATTTGTTGCCACATAAAAGGGAATACAGAGTAAATTTAATAGAACCTGTTACTGCAGAAGCCTAAGGTGCCAGAATTTTGACGTGCTTGCCAAAACTAATTTTAAACTTCAACTATCTCAAAACTTAGCCATTTAAAATAAAAGTTACTTCAAACAAAAGTAAGGTAGGTCATAACAATCAATTTAATATATTTATCTCAGAAAAATGGGAGAAACTCAACATCATCGGACTATGCAGTTTTAACATTGTGAAGGGATCGCTGAAAAATCCCCGAAGTCAGGTTTCAACTATCATTGTTATTACTGTATTATCACCCATGCCTAACTTTGTTATTTGGGGTTTATGTTCTAGCAATATTTAAGGTCATATACGAATGGGATTCAGGCTAATCAAGTATTGTCATATATGGTATATAATATATTGACATGTTGTGAATGTTAATCGATGAATATCAATAATGGCAGAAATCTGCGAAATCCCGGAGATCTTTCATGCCTGTCATCTAATGCCCGGTACACACCTCCCGTATATGACTTAAAACTATGCATTTCGCGACTAAGTTTGAGTTTTAGTCATTAGGTGTGCGACCCCCCTAGCACACCAGAGCCTTGTGATTTACGACTTAAAACTCAGTTTTAGGGCTTAAAACTCGAATCGCAAGACATTCGAAAAATGAATCGGCCAGTTTTACGTCGCGAAACGGGACTGGTCGGGTTGTGAAAAGCAGTCAGTTTTAGCGCGTGAATCATATATGGGAGGTGTGTACCAGGCATAATGCACCAACAGCAACAACACTCTTTTTTTTGTGTTTAACATATAATGTTTTCATTGGACTATGCAGCTTTACCCCGGGTTAACCCATTACAGGGACACCAAGCACAGTGGCCTAGTCGGCAGAGCGTGGGCCTTGCGTACGGAAGGTCGGGAGTTCGGTTCATGGTCGAGTCAAACCAATGACTTACAAAATTTATACTTGTCGCTTCCTATCCTGGCACTCGACATTAATAGGATATGACATGGACTGGTTAGCATGGTATCAGGATAATGTGAATGAGTGGGATATCGGGTAATGGTGTCAGAGGCCTGATTTCCCAGTGGGGCAGCACTAGAAAGTTGCCATGAGTGCGCACTGTCACAAGTCAGTACCCGTCCTAATATGACCTTAGATGGTTATTGGTTGTTGGAGTTTTATGTCTTGGCAACATCTAACTATCTAAGTTCATATCAGGACAGGTACCGACTTGTGACAGTGCGCACTCATGCGTGACTTTACAGTGCTACCCCACTTGGAGACTAGACCACCAGTACCATGACATGATATCCTGACACTGAGACAACCAGTCCTTGCTCTATCGTAATAATCCGACAACCAACCAACTACTGAACAAGTCCTTGCCTTGTCCTATTAGAGGACAGTAAATAAATAACCTCCATCACCTACAAACATCTCCTTCCGGTCTCCTCATGATGGGTCAGGGCGGGGTCGCGGTTTAGATTCTCAGTGGGTTTAGAGTCTACGCTTGGGGTTCTGCGCATATATTATATGCGCATCAAAATCGAACAGCATTTCAGGCTATTCGATTAATCAACTCGGGTGACTCGAGTAACTTTTTGACACACAAATGTGATGTCATCGCTCCTAGCCAACCCCACCCAAGAGGTGGGTTAAACCTTTTGCACATGGCACATGTTCTATTTGAATTCTTAGGAATTTGGGTGACCCTAGTCACCCGGGTCATGTTAATTGAATACGCGCATGCGCAGCACCCTGAGCATAGACTCTAAACCCACTGAGAATCTAAACCGTGACACTGGCCTGGTTAACAGCATCTTGACACTGGGACTTCAGGGGGAAAGTAGACACCCTGGAGAGGTTCTCCCTGGGAGGGTAATGGCTGGGTGTAGGGTTAATGGGAGGAAGGGGCGGGTAAGCTGAGAATAAGGTGTCTTGTTGGGTGATGGGGGGGGGGGGGGGGGGGGGGGGGCATGTTTAGATACGCCTACAAACCGCTAACGTGTAATTAATCGTAATATGGGGTCACAAGGAAAGTTTGAAGCCTATCGTTTGAATGTTGGATGCTAAATGTTGAAACTTAAATGTTGAACCTTATATGTTGAAACTTAAATGTTGAATCTTAAATGTTGAATCTTATATGTTGAATCTTATATGTTGAATCTTATATGTTGAATCTTAAATGCTGAATCTTAAATGCTGAATCTTAAATGCTGAATCTTAAATGCTGAATGCTAGATGTAGAATGGTGAATGTTGAATGGTCAATGTTGAATGGTAAATGTTGATTGGTAACTGTTGAATGTTGAATGGTATATGTTGAATGTTGGATGTAGGATGTGGAATGGTGAATGTGGAGTGTAGAATGTTGAATCGGGAATGGTGAACATGGAATGGTGAATGTGGAATGGTAAATGTTGAATGGTAAATGGTGAATGGTAACTGTTGAATGGTAAATGTTGAATGTTGAATACTAAATGTTGAAAGCTAAATGTTGAATGCTAGATGTTGAATGGTAAATGCTGAATGGTAAATGTTGAATGGTAAATGTTGAATGCTAAATGTTGAATGCTAAATGTTGAATGCTAAATGTTGAAAGCTAAATGTTGAATGCTAGATGTTGAACGCTAGATGTTGAATGCTAGATGTTGAATGCTAGATGTTGAATGCTAAATGTTGAATGCTAAATGGTGAATCCGGAACCTTGAAGGCTTAACCTTTGAAGCCTCAAACTTGAAGCCTAAAGTTTGAAATCTAAGCTCAACGTATAAAGCTTGAACCCTAAGCTTGGACCCTAAGCTTGGATCCTAATCTTCGAGCTTAATGCTTGAAGACTAGAGCATGAAGTCTAAATCTGGAATACCAAGGCTTGAAGTCTAAAGCTTGAAGACCAAAAGCTTGAAGATTAAAGCTTGAAAACAAAAACTTGAAAACCAATGCTTGAAAACAAAAACTTGAAAACCAAAGCTTGAACACCAAAGCTTGAAGCCTGTTTAGACTAAATCCCTGATCCCCAAAGCTGGAAGACTAAAGGTTGAAGCCGAATTTGTTATACCTAAAGCTAGAAGCTAAAAGTTTGAAGACTAAATCTTGAAGCGTAAATCTTAACGGCTAAAGCTCTGTTCTATTTCGTTCTTTTTGCTGTTCCTTTTTTTGTTATATATTAATTTCAAGCACGGATAATTGGTGTTCCTCATTCCATGCCAACTTTCGTTATCCTAATGTCGTGGGAGTGATGAAAATGCACCTACAACAGGATTCAAACTCACACTTCTTTTCAGGGCTAGTGTGTTAACCATAACAGTACCTAGACTCCCCTATGTCATCACCCCATCCACGCCTGCCTGTCTGTGTGTCTCCTCCAATCTGGAAATATGAGTCTTTTAAATGGTTTACTTCCGTAAGTTTGTTTGATGCTTACTATTAAATATATATACATAGGTAATGCGTTTACATACATTCACTGGGTGGGTTCAACAACCATACAGCACATGACTTGTACAAGAGTCTCGTCACGGCACCAGTGTTGTGGGGATAATGAAAATGGAAAATGTTTGGTCTGGAGCATGATTTTGAACCCACACTTCTCACCATTAGTGCACAAGTCTTTGAAGACACATAATACGATTTAGAAATAATCAAATTTTAGAAACTGAGAAAAACTAAGGTACATTATAATAATCAACTTAATATATTTATTACATCGAATTCATGAAACTCAAACCATCAGCATTTTCTCTTCTTTTTCAATTTTGTTGATTAAACTGGGGGAATTTCAATCACTGACAATTGGTCTTCCTCATTCCGCTGCTCCTTGCCCTATCCTAGTAATGTTGAGCACCAGGCTAGATAGCGAAAAGTATACATCTATAAGTCAATTAATTTAATCCACCAAGATTTGAACCCGAGGATTCAAATCCCATTGTAAAATTGTCCGATATAATACATGTGAACCGAGGTGAAGTTACTATAATAAATTACAAACTGTCTATATAATGATAAATGTTAAAGTATAAAAACCCAAAGGCATATGAGGGATGTGTGAACTTGGTAAACTATTATTCATTAGGTATAGAACTTGTATATTGAATAGTCTTTGAGAGGGAGTGTCACTTCCGAGTTTGACTAAGAACAGTCTTTGGAAGAGTCACCTCACATGCCCCCTCCCCCCCCACATGGTATTGTTATGATCATTGACCACTGCATTGTACTCTGATTGGAGGAGTGAGTCATGTGACCACTGCATTGTACTGTGATTGATGAATAGGATCATGTGACAACGGCCATCTTGAATCTTGAGAACCTATATAAGCAATAAACCAGAGAGTCTCACTCTCTTACTTTTCCTTCTTACCCTGTTTTCCTTTATTACCTGTAGTGTTTTCACTTGACCTATTCACACCACCCACACCACCAGCCGGCACGTTTACAAAATGGCGACCACGACTTGAGAAACTACCGAGATTGGTTAGTACTGACTATAGAGAGTTTGTTGAATAGTTTCGGTATGTTTCAGTAGCATTTTCTTTTTATTTGTTTTATAATACACATTTATATTTCTTTACTTAATTGTTAGCTGACTACTGTTATTTTTGAACGCACGTGGGTGATTTGAACGCACGTGGTGTGACTTCAATACACGTGTAGTTTCATTTTTGACGTTAGGAGTAGTACTAGAATTATTTAATAGAAACTATATTATATTTGTAGTATTTTTATTTCATTTAATTTGATATGCTATTTTAAATTCTAAATTTCTTGAGGTTGAGAGATTTAAGGACTTGACATAGACTGCGACTGGTGGGTTGGTTGGAGTGGATAAGTTGTTTTCTTCTATTTGATTCTCTATTCTTTTTACTTTTTGCAAGGATTAAATTGAAGTAAATTACTTTGTCGACGAATTTCCGACGAAAGTGTCTTTTCTTAAGGGTTACATTAGTCTTGGACGTTGATATTACTGTAATATTACAGTTTTATCGTCTGTCTGAAGCCTCGTGTCGCCGCAAGAATTGTTTTCATTTTCGGACTACTTTCGGTAATTTTCTTTAACCTTGGAGTAAATAGGAGCGTATTAATACATACGGAGAGACTTTTCACTTTTCTACTACGGTACAGGTAAATTCTATCGGTTGGATACAATTCTTTGACTTTGTTTCTACCGCGCTTTACGCAACACACTAAATTTCCCATTGAACCGCTACAAGGAGGATTTCAATAGCGTGAAAAAATACTTAACTTCTGGTAGGTTAACATGTTGTATTAAAATATATTTGACTTGTGGTAAGTTGATATATTGTGTATTGTATGTAAAAACATTTAACTTGTGGTAGGTTGATATATCGTATTTAAATACATTTGACTTGTGGTAGGTTGATATATCGTATTTAAATATATTTGACTTGTGGTAGGTTAATATATTATTAAATATATTGTATTTAAATACACTTGTACTACACAATACACACTACACATTCACAATGCCTAGAACACGATTAAAGGAGGATGCTTTACGTGAACAATTTGGATTGTGGTTACAGAACCAAGTAGATTTGGGAATTTTGAGTGATGATTGTGATAAATTAGAAGCATGGACTAAGTTTATGGCAGATAGCATAGAGAGCATAACTGAAAAAAATGAAGAAAGGATACTGGAGGTTACTGAACGTGCTGAAATTGACTATGAAAGAGAAGAACGTAGAGAAAAACGTGAGTTAGCTAGTTTAGCTACTCCTCACTTTTCCTCCGCCCACCCACTCTACACTCACTTAACCTACTCACTCCCGAGGGTGGAGGGCTCCTCGGCACCCCCTCACGCCGCTGACAATTAACTAAACCGGACTTCCTTACTCTCTCCTGCTCCTTATGAGCCTCTCTGCTCCTTCCTGGGAGCCCTTTCATTACTCGGTTACCTTGACCTTGTTATTTACCACTGTGCATTTCCCCTTATTTTCTATGTACCTGTACATTTACCACTGCATATTTTCATTGATTGTATGTACCTAACATTTTCCGCTGAGGCGTGTAATAAACGCGCCTTTCTTCCACCCCCGCCTTGTTTTCTTCCTTCTCGCGCATCAATCTGGCATGTTTTCACTTGAAATATCTTCAAGGGTAGCATTTTAAAATTAAAATTACTTCAGACTAAACAAAAGTACACAAAAGGGACTGAACCTTCAAAATATTGAAATGTACAACTTGATAAATAAATATCAGTAATTTCATACTCAATCCAATTGTATCGCCACAATTTTCCTGATACAACGACTCAACCGAGTATTGCGCTGTAGGCTTTCACTTCTCCTGCAGAACCTGAAGCCAATTTTCTCACGCCAACAGAAAGAAACCCTTAAGTTGTTTACACAAGATGCAGGAGCACATTAAAGAGGAAAAAAGCTAATGGCCAATTAACACTCTGTAAAACGCAAGTTGAGTGATTTCAACACTGAAGAAGTACTCATCAGAAACTGCTATTAATAGACCAACAAACCCACTTATGGACCCATTCGCATATATATTTGTTTCACTCCCCTCTCCAGGCTAATACTTATTTTTCAATTTTTCTATTTTTGTTATGATTTTTTGTTGTTGGTCATTCACATTTAGGTTGCTCTAGTGAAGAAGATTAAAATTGATATTCTTAATTCAATTTGTTTTTGGGGTGATTTTTAAAATAAGGGAAATAAATCAATTATCCTGGTCGACTTGGCGTGTTCTCAGAGTGGATAGAGAGGGGAGGAGATGTTAAATGTGGTGGTGTTGTGGGTGTGGGTGTTGGTGTGGGGGGATGAATTTAAAAATAAGGGAAGTAAATAAATTATGTTGGTCGACTTAGTGGATTCTCAGGGTGGAGAGAGACAAGGGGGTAGTGAATGTAGTGGTGTGGGTGTGGGTGGGGGTAGGGGGTGTCTTCCACACTGACTCAGGCAGGTAGGCAGGCAGGTACCTGGACATTGCCAGCACCTTTATCACCTTTATCACACCTGTAATTAAGTAGGTGTACACCCGCACCCACCTGTTCAAACCTCCCTTACAACTTTCTCATTCACTTTATGAGACAAGTTTTTATGGGGTCTACACCCCCAAACTCAGAAGCTCACTTCCACACCCCTTCCACACACCCTACAGTCCCACACATCCACCCACCACCGACAACAACCACACCCACCCACCGAACGCCGTGGCCGAATCGGTAGAGCGCAGGCTTCCCGTGCAGAAGGTCGAGGGTTCGGATCCAGACCGAGTCAAGAGTCAAACCGATGACTCCTAAAATTGATAGCTACATACCATGTAGATAAAAGATTCACCCGGTACTTGTCGTACACGGGTGAAGGACAACATACTGTAAATACGGGCGGGAATAGTTTTAGTATGGAACAGGAAGTAGAATGCCTGGCTCCAGTGTCAAATGGTTACTTATATCGGCACAGAATTCGTGAAATCGGAGAGAATGCAAAAAGACAAGATGGCGGCCATAGAAGGCCATTGATTTCACTTTTAAATCTTATTAAACCAGATGTTTTATTATATTTTTCAACTCAAACGTAGCAGGGAAATATGAAGACATATACAAAGAATAAATGTTGCTTCTTAGATTGTTAAATTACGCTCTCATAAAGACTCATTTCATTAGCCCAATTTTTTTACCGTTTTTATATAAGGCTGGTCTTCACCCGTGTACTGTGAGTACCGGGTGAATCCTTTATCTACATACCATGGCGCTTTGAATTTATACAGGGTAGGTACAACAACCGTACAGCATGTAGCTCCTATAGGGTCATCGTCACAAAAACCAATAATTGTCATGACATTGTAGCTGTCCACACACACACACACAGAACTATCTAGCCACTACACGGACACACACCATGCACAATATACACAGCACACACTCCACCCACCTATCCACCCCCCACCACCCACCTCACAATCCACACCCCACACATCATACCCCACCCCCCACTCCACCCACCCCACCCACACACCCCCACTCCACACCCCACACCTCACAATCCACACCCCCCACTCCATACCCCACCCCCACACTCCACCCCCACCCCACCCACACACCCCCTACTCCACACCCCACACCTCACAATCCACAATTCACACCCCCCACTCCACCACCACACACTCCTCACCCCCACTCCCACACCCCACACCCACTATACACCCCCCACACCAAACACCGCATCGCCACCATCCCCCACCCTCACCACCACCCACATCACTCCCACTCACACAAAACAACACCACCACACCACAAACCTCCCACCCCCACCCCACCCCCCCACCCAAACACCTCCCATCTATCCGCCGCCCCCCCCCCCCCACAACACCACCACACAACACACACACCACACACAACACTACACACACCCACCACACACCACCACACCACCACCATCACACCCACACAACACACCACACACACACACACACACCACACAGCTATCTACCCTGTCCCGCTCGGCTCCCCCCCCACCCCCCCCCCCACCCCCCCCCCCCCCCCCCCATTAAACCGCCGCCCTGTCTGCCCGCTATCAGTGCCCGCCCTGACCCTTGTATCTGCCTCATAATCGTTAGTTAAGCCGCTATCCTGGTGGCGCTATCTGGCGGCTTGATCGGCGTTAATACCGACAGTAATTAACGCAGGGCCAGCAGCACATAAATCATAAATACAGTCACCCACCTATCACACCCCTCTCTGCGTCCCACACACCCACCCTGCCACCCACACACCCTCGCACACCCGTCCTCACATCTACATGTGTGCTGCAATTACATCCTTATGGTCCTTCAAGAGTCACCCCCACCCCCTACCTCTGCCCCCTACCGAACCCTTCTCCCACCGCCTCAACCCGCACCCCAACCCCATCCCTCTCCCACCACCCCAAACCCACCCTCTCCCTCAGCCCCCACCTCACCCCAACCTCTCTCCCCACACCACCCCAATCCTCTCTCAGCCCCAACCCCAACCCCACCCTCTCCCTCAATCGCTACCCCAAACCCAACCTCTCCCACAACCCCAACCCCACCCTCTCCCTCAATCGCCACCCCAAACCCAACCTCTCCACCACAACCCCACCCCTCCTCACTCGCCCCCACTCCAACCCTCTCTTCAACCCCCACCCCAAACCCCACCCTCTCCCTCACCTCAACCACCCCTCTCCCTCAACCCCACCCTCTCCTCTCCACAACACGCGACCCCAAACCCTCCCTCTCCCTCAACCCCCACCCCAACCCCTCCCCTCTCCCTCAACCCACCCACCCTCTCCATCAAACCCTCCCCCCAACCTCTCCTCAACCCCACCCCCACCCTCTCCCTCAACCCCCACCCGAAACCCCAACCCCTCCTCTACCTCCTCCCTCAACCCCACCGAACCCTAACCCTCCTCTCCCAACCCCCCCCACCCAACCTCACCCTAACCTCAACCTCCACCCCAACCTCTCCTTCAACCCCACCCCACCCTCTCCCTCAACCCCCATCCAATCCCTCTCTTCCTCAACCCACCAACCCCTCCCTCTCCCTCTCCCTCAACCCCAACCACTCTCATCCAAACCCCACCCCACCCCCACTCTCACCAAACCCTCCACCAAAATGACCAAAACTTAAAACCATTGAACTATGCGACTACGCAATCTTACTCAACAAACACCAATAAAATATGATTTAAAATAAGATAACCTAGACCACATACGAAGTGAGTACACCGTGTGTCAGCTGGTGAGTGCATGTGTGTGGGTGTTGGGTGTGTGGGTGTGCGGGTGTGTGGGTGTGTGGGTGTGCGGGTGTGCGGGTGTGTGTGTGTGTGGTGGGTTCGAAGATATGTAACTAACAGGAGTCAGGTTCATTTTGAATTTCTGCAATATTTATTAGGCAACTACATTATGTTGATCCTTTATCTTAGATTGAATTAACGTTTGGTTAACTTTTAGATATTGCATATGAAAATATTCCAAATTAATTTTGATGTGCACACCGAAATACTGGTGCTTTTAATCCTGTTTATCCCCTTTTCAACCCAACCAGTATAACAATTAACATAGTTTCAAACCGTCAAGGGTTCTAATCAAATCACCAGACGGGATGGCCGAATGAGTTAGAGCATCCATCTCCCGTGTTGGTAGACCATGGGATCATGCATTTGAACCCTGGTCGAGTCAAACCAATGACGTCCTAGCCAGGCACTCAGCATTATTGGGATAGTGCAAGGACTGGTTAGCTCAGTGTCAGGATAATGTGACTGAGTGGGATATCAGGTCATGGTGCTGGCCGTCTGGTCTCCCAATGGGGCAGCACTATAACGTCGCCATGAGTGCGCACTGTCACAAGTCGGTACCCGTCCTGATATGACCTTAGATTTTGTTAGGATGAAAAACAACAAACAAACAACTAAAATCTAATCCAATCGACTTACTATCCCTTCTACGCAGCAACACGCGCTTAATAAGTAACCGCGCCACCGGTATCAGAGTGCGACATCTAAGATCGAATCTAGATTAAAAAGTGCTTTGATATCGAACATTGAATGCTTCCATTGGGACAGTTTCCGCTTTAACAAGGAGGCCGTGACGTCACACGCGCCCGTTGGCTCATAATTCACGCCGGCTGAATCGTCGCTGATTCCCGCGCTCATAATTCATGGCGAGCAGCGCGTGCTGTTACTGCCAGCTGATTGGTTCCATCAGCCGCCCTTAATGTGTATGACGTGTGTGACATGTGTGACGGGTATGACGTGTGGCCTGTCATTAGACGTTAGTGGGGGACATTTGAAGTTAGATATTTACTCCCTCCCCTCCCCTCCCCTCCACTCCCTTCCCCTCCCCTCCCTCCCCTCCCCTCCCCTCCCTCCCCTCCCTCCCCTCCCCTCCCTTCCCCTCCCCTCCTCTCCTTCTCCTGTCACTTCCAACCCTATCCCTAAGCTCTTCTATCTATTTCGGCAGCCTCTAGACGGTCGCTCCACTGTGGCGCCACCTGGTTGGGCCTAGTCTCACTAAACTTGACAAGAATTCGATTAAATATATTATTAGAGTTTCATGTCCTAAGAATATAGAAGATCTTATCATGCGGCTCATCAACTGTAAAGTGCGCACTAAAGACGACTTTATAGTGTTCCACTTCGTAGGATAGCACGCGAGCACCATCTTATGATATCCCACTCAGTAATCCTCTTAGATGTTGCTAGGACGTAAAACAACAACAAACACACAAACCATTTTGGATAAAAGATTCACCCCATACTTGCAGCAGGAGTGAATCACAACGTAGTCTTAATACGGGCGAAAATAGCTTTAATATGGAACCGGAAGTGGAAAAACTGGTTTCAGTATCAAATGGCTACTCATATCAGCACAGAGTTGGTGAAATGGGAGAGAATGGAAAAAGACAAGATGGCGACCATAGAATGCCGTCGATTTCACTTTTATGGTCCATCAAACTACATATTTTAATATATTTGTCAACATCAAAAATAGAATATACTTTAATCCTTAAATAAAGAATTTATCTGCTCATTTAATTTGTCCAGCATGTAGATCATTTTTGCTAGCTTTTTCATCACCCCATCTCAGGCTACGGCAGTACGGGGTGAATCTTTTATCTAGGTGCAGTCCTGAGGTCACAAATTCATGGTCGATGACGTGTGAAGGGTGACCTGTCAGTAAAGATGGCTGCCCCCCGCCCTCGCCACACCCGCGTGTTACGCAATGTCGTGTATGGCCGTTATGGAACGTAGCGGGCCGCAGTGCAGCGTAGCGGGCCGCAGTGGACTAGAGGGCTGCAGTGGAACGTAGCGGGCATATGTGGAGTGTAGCGGGCAGCGGTGCAGCGTAGCGGCCAGCAGGGGAACGTAGCGGGATGCAGTGGAGCGTAGCGGGTTACAGTGGAGCATAGCGGGTCACAGCGGAGTTTAACAGCCCGCAGTGGAGGATAGCGGGCCACAATGGAGTATAGCGGGTTGCAGTGGAGCGTAGTGGGCCACAATTGAGCATATCGGGCAGTAGGGGAGTGTAGTGGAGCATAGCGGGCCATAATGGAGCATAGCGGGTTGCAGTGGAGCATAGCGGGCAGCAGGGGAGTGTAGTGGAGCCTAGCGGGCCATAATGGAGCATAGCAGACTGCAGTGGAGCATAGCAGACTGTAACGGGCAGCAATGAAGTGTAGCGGGCCCCAAGGGAGCATAGCGGGCTGCAGTGGTGGATCATAGTGGGCCGTAGCGAGCTGTGGTCCATCGGAGCGCGTTTTGTAGCGGACTGTAGTAAACTGTACCATTAGCAGGCTCGCTACGAGGCATGGCACTTGGCAGACTCTCCCCATTTTAGACCATATCAGACTTGCGCACTGCCTGATTAGCGACAACTTGCCACAGCCGGGCCCGCCCCGTCACGAAGGGTGGGGCATGGAGGGTGGGGCACGGAGGGGTGGGGCACGGAGGGTGGGGCATGGAGGGGTGGGGCCAAGAGGGGTGGAGGGGGTGGGGTGGGGGGTGGGGTTCGGAGGGTGGGGGACGGAGGGTGGGGCATGGAGAGGAGGTGTTATGTATAGACGTTCGGATCGGGAACTTCCCTCTGTGCCCCGAATCTAGAAGGTGGTGTGTGGGGGGATGTGGGGGTGGGGACATTCGAGGGGTGGAGTTCATGGGTTTTTGGGGTGAGGGGGTGAGGGAGGTGTGTACCAGAGAGGGGGGGGGAGAGGAAAGGGGGGGGGGGGGGTAGCTGATCTAGTCGCGGTCTGGCTGTGATGTAGAGAAGAAAGGCAGGAATAAGGGGCGGGGTGGTGGGGGGAGAGGTGGGGGAGAGGGGTGGGGATGTCGGGGGAGAGGGGCGGGGGAGAGGGGTGGGGATAGTGGGGGAGAGGGGCGGGGATTTTCTGGGGAGGGGTGGGGGAGAGGGTGGGTGGTGGTGGTGGGGGGGGGGATGGTGGGGGAGAGGGGCGGGGATTGCTTGGGGGGGTGGAGGGGGGGAGGGATGGTGTGGGAGAGGGGCGGGGATGGTTTGGTAGGGGGAAGCGGTGTGGATCGTGGGGGAGCAGGGAAGATGGTGGGGGAGAGGGGCGGGGATGGTGGGGGGGGCGGGGGGGGGAGCAGGGAAGTGGGGATGGTGGTCGAATCGGTAGAGTGCAGGCCTCCCGTGCGGGAGACCGGGCATTCGATTCCCGGTCGAGTCAAACCAATGACTTAAAAATTGATACATGCCACTGACTATCCTGGCACTTGGCATTAATAGGATAAGGCAAGGACTGGTTAGGCCAGTGTCAGTATAATGTGACGTTATCGTGTCATTGTGTCAGCGGGACAGCACTATAAATTGCTATGAGTGCGCACTGTAACACAAGTCGGTACCCATCCTGATAAGACATTATATGTTGCTAGGACGTAAAACTCAAACAACCAACATAGCATCTGAGAATGGCAATCTCGACCTGTGAGAATGTAAAGCACCTGCTTGACGTGACTGACTATCGAGACAGCTTGAAGGTAGGTGGCGCTCAGCCCACCAGATGCCGAAGCCTCTCATGCAGGCCTCTGACCGGCATGACACGGTCCGACTAGACAAGGGCTGACAACAGCATCGTGCTATATCTAACTCAATGCCAAGTAACATTTTAAAAATTGGTTATCGTCCCCGCACTTGCCTAAAAAATCACCCGCCCTGATTTTTAAATTGCTAAAATTTGTTTGAAGACACATGGATATAATCATAGCAAGGCAGGTGTACCAATTGGGATGGCCGAATGAGTTGACAGCACACCTGGTAGGTTGCGGTATTTGAACTGTGGTCGAGTCAAACTAATTGATGATTTAAATTTGGTTGTTGGTTGTTGGAGTTCATGTCCTGGCAACATCTAAGATCATATTAGGATGTGTATCGACTAGTGACTCATGGTGACTTTATAATGCTGGCCCACTTGGAGACCAGGCCACCAGTTTCATGACCTGATATCCCACTCAGTCAAATTATCCTGACACCGAGCTAACAAATCATTGCCCTATCCTAACAATGCAGAGCACCTGGCTAGGAAGTGACACGTATACATTTTTAAGCCATTGGATTGACTCGACCAGGGTTCAAACCCGTGGGTTTGAATTCCACGATCTACCAAAAGAGCAGACGGATGCTCAACTAATTCGGCCATCCCATCTGGTGGGGCTGATTACAGCATCGTGCTATATCTACCATAACCAGGAGCATGATTTTAAACGCCCCAGATGTGGCAAGGCAGGTGGGATGGCCAAATGAGTTGTATGCAGCAATAAATAATCCTAAACAAGGAGAAGTTGAATGCATAGAATCAAAAATAATTGTTTTGGTTTTGAAAATTTGATGTCTTCATCATACTCTGCAGCTACATCTGGAGAGTGGATGCTCACATGAAGGTGTAACCTGTCTGCTATTCCGTTTGCAGTGAACCTAGACTGACCAGTGGCGGCTGAGTTAGGCTGTGTATCCATAGACCGTTCCCTTGTGCCATGTTCCCTTGTTCCGTGTTTACGTGTGACCTTGTAACACACCACACAGACAATGAACCAGTGTTTTGCTTAGTGGCCATTCTGATAGGTTGGACCCAGGGACCGTATGGCCTTGTGCACATCACATGTGACGTACTGACCACGAATATGACCCAAGGACCATATGGTCTTGTGTACGTCACATGTGATGTACTGACCACAAATATGACCCAAGGACCGTATGGTCTTGTGTACGTCACATGTGATTTACTGACCACAAATATGACCCAAGGACTGTATGGTCTTGTGTACGTCACATGTGATTTACTGACCACAAATATGACCCAAGGACCATATGGTCTTGTGTACGTCACATGTGACGTACTGACCATGAATATGACCCAAGGACTGTATGGCCTTGTGCGCGGAACATATGATATGTGATGTAATGATCACGAATATGACCCAGGGACCGTATGGCCTTGTGCATTGATTGATTGATTGATTGGTGGTTGCTTTACACCGTGTCGGCAGCAGAGGCCATATTCACGGCGAGAAATGTTTGTTTTTTGTTCAAACCATCGCTTTTACCTGTAAAATCAGACAATCTAATTAATTATGTGCCAATAGACACTCATTAAATTAGAAAGCTCACAATCATATATTTGTGGTCAAGGGAAACAGATTCCCATAGAAAAGTTTTATTAATAATTGATAGAATTTATTTAGTAAACTATATGAGGTGGTACAGTCCAGCTGCCCTCAAAAAGGCAAGTCACATGTGATGTACTGACCACGAATATGACCCAAGGACCGTATGGCCTTGTGCACGGAACATGTGATGTACTGACCATGAATATGACCCAGGGACCGTATAGCCTTGTGCATGTCACATGTGATGTTCTGACCACAAATATGACCCAGGGATCGTATAGCCTTGAGCACGGAAGATGTGACGTATTGACCTGAAACATAGAGGATGAACATGTTCATTGCCTATGTGTCGAACACGGAACAAGGGAACACATCACAAGAGAAAAGGGGACCACACCACAGGGGAACAGCCCATGGATAAACAGCCTTAGGTCGGCCTCTATCTCTCTTGTCACAGCCCTGCATGAATTGACCACCAATCACTGTCGGCCAGCCGCGTCCGTCTATTTAAAGTTTCCACTCCATTAAATCGGCAACGAGCAACTGTTATTGTTGAGGCTTTTGTTGCACCTGTGTGTGTGTGTGTGTCGGGGTTCGTTAGCTGAGAGTGGAGTGGCGATGGGTGTGTGGGTGGGAGGGGGTTGATGGGGGTGTGGGTGGGTGAGTGGGACCACTTTGAGAACACTGGCGACCAGCCGCTCTGACCACTGACAGGTGAGTGCATTTCGGGGCGCTTTCAGTCAGTGTAACGTGGTTTCCCGCGAGGGGTGATGACGTCATACTTGCCATACCCGCGTATATATACGCGATGGGTACATTTGTCCTAAGAGAATAACTATTTGAATGACACATATTTAACCAGTTTAATTACATATATATACTTATTATATATACTTATTATCTATACTTATTAATATCTATGCTTATTAATATCTATACGTATTATCTATACTATTATCTATGCTTATTATCTATGCCTATATGCTTATTATCTATGCTTATTATATATACTTATTATATATGCTTATTACCTATGCTTATTGTCTATACTTATTATCTATGCTTATTATATATACTTATTATATATTCTTATTACATATACTATTATATATACTTATTATGTATACTTATTATGTATACTTATTATGGGTACTTAATATCTATACTTATTATGTGTATTTATTATGGGTACTTAATATCTAAACTTATTATGTGTACTTATTATCTATACTATTATCTATACTCATTATTTATGCTATTATCTATATTTATTATCTATATTTATTATCAATACTTAGTATCTATACTTATTATCTATACTTATTATCTATACTTATTATCTATACTTGTTATATATACTGGTATCTATACTATTATCTATACTTATTATATATACTTATTATCTATACTTATTATCTATACTTATTATCTATACTTGTTATCTATACTTGTTATCTATACTTGTTATCTATACTTATTATCTATACTTGTTATCTATACTTGTTATCTATACTTGTTATCTATACTTGTTATCTATACTTGTTATCTATACTTATTATGTTACTTATTATGGGTACCAATAATATATACTTTTATGTGTATTATATCTATACTATTATCTATACTTATTATTTTGCTATTATCTATATTTATTATCTATACTTATTATCTTACTTATTATATACTTATTATCTATACTTATTATATATACTTGTTATATATACTTGTTATCTATACTGTTATATACTATTATCTATACTTATTATCTATACTTATTATCTATACTTATTATCTATACTTATTATCTATACTTATTATCTATACTTGTTATCTATACTTATTATCTATACTTATTATCTATACTTATTATCTATACTTATTATCTATACTTATTATCTATACTTATTATCTATACTTATTATCTATACTTATTATTATGATTATTATCTATATTCATTATCTATACTATTATATGTAATCATTATATGTAATTATTATCTATAATTATTACATATAATTATTATATATAATTATTATATATAATTATTATATATAATTATTATATATAATGATTACAAATAATTATTATATATAATTATTATACATCATTATTACATATAATTATTACATGCTGGTAGATCGTGGGGTCGTGGGTTCGAGTCCCGGTCGAGTCAAACCAATGACTTTAAAATTGATACTTGTTGATTCCTAGCCAGGCACTCGGCATTATTAGGATAGGGCAAGGACTGGTGTGCTCAGTGTCAGGATAATGTGATTGAGTGGGCTACCAGGTCGTGATGCCGGCGGCCTGGTTTCCCAGTGGGACAGCACTATAAAGTCGCCATGAGTGCGCACTGTCACAAGTCGGTACCCGTCCTGATATGACCTTAGATGTTGCTAGGATGTAAAACAACAACAAACAAACATATTATATATAATTATTATGCGTAATTATTTATATAAAGGCCGACTACATTACAAAATGAGAAGATAAGACAAAGTTAGTGGGTTGAGATAAATATATTCTCTGCCAAAGGGAATATGATGCCAGAACCTAAGAAACAAATCTCAGGCGCAAATGAACAGTCTAGGGTCCCGGTTCAGGATCGTGCCGGTGGCGGCGTCACCTGTCACGTGAGTAGGGGAGGCATACATAAAGTAAGGCACTCAATCAATAATAAAGTTGCAAATAAATTATAATTCCCTTCCGTGGCTTTATACTCGCATAATGCTCATACATCACATACACATATGTATATCTAAATCGACCGACCTTGGGGCCGACTTTAAGTGGTTGGTTTAGGGAGTTAGAATATGGTTACAATGGTATTATTGGAACCCAAATAAAGCGATCGATATAGGGGAGTGGTCGATCTGTGGAGGTGGTCGGTTAGAGAGGTTTTACTGTATATATATATATTCATATATGTATAAATTAGCAACTCCCCAATAGCGGTGGTGGGGGGTCACTCCACCAATGCGCCGATGGAGGAAGTAGCAAAGTATATATGTTCCCCTAGCATGTATACTTGTATAATGCGTTATACATCGCATATATATAATGTATGTAACGTAGTATTCTAGTATAAAGGTATGGAAGGGAATGTGACTTATTATTATTATTATACTCCATTAGAAATTGGAAACTGGGGATATATTTTCAATATGGCCACCGACATGTTTGACATCATGTGCTTGTATATGATTTGCAACAGGAATAGATCCTATTAATTTAATAGTACTACCCTTAGCATTCCTTATATTCATGTTTAATGACTGCACCAGTATGATCAAATGCAGATGTGAAAGAGAGATTAGACGGAGAATAAACATTGCCAAAACAACATTTCTAAAGATGCAGAAAGTACTAACATCTGGAGACATAAATATAAAAACAAGATTCCGACTGCTAAAATGCTATGTGTGGTCTACACTTTTATATTGCTGCGAGACATGGACTTTGAAGAAAGCAATAACAACAAAGCTCGAGGCATTTGAAATGTGGCAATACAGAAGAATGTTAAAAATTCCATGGACAGCAATGATAAGCAACGTGGAGGTCCTAACAAGAATGAAAATAAAGAGACAGATAATACAAACGATCAAAAACAGAAAAATTAAATACTTTGGCCACATGATACGACACCAGGAATCAGAGAGAAGAATACTGGAAGGGAAGATAGAAGGGAAAAGACCAAGAGGGAGAAGGAGAACAACATGGATGGACAACATCACTGAGTGGACAGCAATGAGCTATGCGGAATGCGTGAGAGGAACGAATGACAGGAAGGTCCATTGCAGCCAACCTTCTTCGAGAAGACGGCACCCATTGATTGATTGATATTAGTTGATTAAGTTTCAATCGTAGACGATCGGTCTTCCTCATTCCACTCCTCCTTGCCCTATCCTAGTAATGCCGAATGTCAGGCTAGGTAGCGACAACTATAAATCATTAAGTCATCGGTTTGACTCGGCCAGTGTTTAAACCCAGGGATTTCAATCCCGTCACCTACCCACCCGTGAGGCAGACACTCAACTCATTTGGCCATCCCGTCTGGTACACCTGCCTTGCTATGATGAAATCCCTGAGTCATTTTTTATTTTTTTATTTTTGGGGTCCATTAGTTGTTTAAGCAGGGGAAATTTCAGTCATAGACGACTGGTCTTCCTCATTCCACTGCTGGTCGATAGAAAGCCCGAGCCTACACTTTTACCGACCCAAGGGATTTTTAACCTCCCACACCACATAGACATGGTATGAGAGCAACCGGCCTTTGATGACGCTGTAAGTTATACACAGCGGTGGAAATCCAAATTGGCAGAGCTGGGGGCACTGGGAATCGAACCGCCGACCCTCAGACTAGGAGTCTGACCTAGTAAAAAGTCAGACACTCTAACCACTCTGCCACAGAGAACATCATACGATTAGTTATTGCATCAGTAGCTAAGTTGGATATATAGAAAAATATAAAATAAAAAGGTTGTCTTATTTAACGACGCCTCTAGAGCACATTGATTTTCATATCATCGACTATTGGACGTCAAAGATATATAGAATCAAACATTGCTAAGTGTTTCAGTTTTGACCCAACAAAATCATCGGACCATGCAATTTAAAATCATGCCGCTAAAGTAAATTTCCAAGTCATGATTTTTAAAAGAAGGGTAGTTTCATCGGGTCATATAGCTTTAGTTATTCCCCCCCGGTTCCTATCACTGTATCAGCGGGGATTCCCTGAGTGGTTTATGCGCGTTCTAATGTGACACCTGTCGCGGCATCCTGCGTGACAGTGACAGCGTCCTGACCGTCCGTCCTGTCAATGTTGCTGTTGTCACGCCCCGTGTCATACCCAGACACCCCCCACAGCGCGGCGTCTCCATGACCTAACGCCCCATAAGGACCACGACACCCAGCATGCCTTGCGCGGGTACCAGCCTGCACACCGCAAGGTTTTCACTGGTTTTACCTGTAGCAGGCTTTTCGCTGGTCACAGCATGCAGCAAGCCATTTGCTGGTCCCAGCCTGCAGCAAGCGTTTCGCTGGGGCCCGCTTGCAGGAAGCCTTTCACTGTTCTCATCCTGCAATAAGACTTTTGCTGGTCCTAGCGTGCAACGGAACCTTCGCTGGTTCTAACCTCAACTAAGCCAATCGCTGGTCCAAGCCTGCAGGAAGGCTTTCGCTGGTCCCCACCTGCAGTAAGTCTTTCGCTGTTCTCAGCCTGCAATAACCCTTTTGCTGGTCCTAGCGACAAAAGGAACTTTTGCTGGTTCTAACCTTAAAGTTGTATAGTCCGATGGCTTTGAGTTTCTGTCATTTTCTGAGATAAATATATTAAAGTGATCATTATATGCTACTTTACTTTAGGTTGAAGTAACTTTTAGTTTAAATGGCTAACTTTGGAGATATTTGAAGTGACAACATGCCAAATTAATTTTGGCAAGCACACCAAAACTCTGATGCCATAGGCTTGTGCAGTAACAGGTTCTATTAAATTGACTCCCCATGCCCTTCTATGTGAAAACGAATGCTTAACAACTGTACCAGTATCTAAGATAAATATGTAGAATCAAATCTAGGTAAGTGTTTTGGTTTTGAAAATTTGATGCGTCATCGCAACCCTTTCACTGGTCACAGCCTGGTCTTTCGTCCGTCTCAGCCTGCAGCAAGCCTTTCGCTGGTCTCAGCCTGCAGCAGAACCTTTTACTGGTCCCAGTGAGCAACAGAACTTTCGCTGGTCCTAGCGTCAAGGAAGCCGTTCACTGATCCTAGCCTGTAGCAAACTATTCGCTGGTCCCAGCCTTCCGCAAGCCATTCGCTGGAACCAACCTGCCTTTAGCTGGTCTCAGCCGACATCAAGCAATTCGCTGATCCCAGGTTGCCACTAGCCTTTTGTTGGTCCCAGACTTCAGCGAGCCTTTCACCGAGCCAAGCCTGAAATCCATTCACTGGTACCAACCACAGGAACCAGTCACTGCATTTAGCAAGCCTATCAGTCAACCAAACGTGCACCAAGCCTTCCGCCTGGAGAGTTACTGCTCCCATCAGGGTATACACTTTTAAAGACGCTGTCTGACTCCTTTCATCAGACCATGCAGCTTTAAGGCCAGGTACCAGACGGGATGGCCGAATGAGTTAGAGCGTCTGTTTCCCATGTTGGTAGACCGTGGGATCGTGGGTTTGAACCCTGGTCGAGTCAAACCAATGACTTAAAATTGATACTTGTCAGTCGCTTCCTAGCCTGACGCTCGGCATTAATAGGAGATAGGGCAAGGACTGGTTAGCTCAGTGTCAGGATAATGTGACTGAGTGGGATATCAGGTCATGGTGCCGGCGGCCTGATTTCCCAGTTGGGCAGCACTATAAAAGTCGCCATGGGTGCTCACTGTCACAAGTCGGTACCCATCCTGGTGTGACCTTAGCTGTTGCTAGGACATAAAACAACAAACAACCTTTAAGGCCAGCCTCTAACTGGTACTATCTGGTGATAAAATGTTATCCGATTGAAGAATTGGAGAGACGTCTAAGATTGTTGGGGTTTTTGTCATCCTAAAATGGGCGGTAAAGTGATTAGTTCAAGTAGGAATATCGGCTAGTCTGAGGCGGTCTTTAGACATTCCCCCACCGTGAAAGTGAGCACCTGTCATTCGACCAGACCTGTTTGTAAAGGAGGATGTTTGAGGGAAGGGTGGGGCGAGGTGGGGGGGGGGGGCGTGGTGGGAGGGGGTTAATGGGGGTAGGATGGGAGTGGGGAGAGGGTGGGGGCATTTAGGTCAGTTACGTAAGGGACAACAGCAAACATACCAGCGGTGTATGACGTCACTCCTGTACCCTCCCACCCACAACTTCCGCTGTCCCCTCCCTCCCCCTTTCCCTACCCTCTCCCTACCTCTTTCCGTACCTCTTTCCGTACCTCTTTCCGTACCTCTTTCCGTACCTCTTTCCGTACCTCTTTACGTACCTCTTTACGTACCTCTTTCCCTACCTCTTTCCCTACCTCTTTCCCTACCTCTTTCCCTACCTCTTTCCCTACCTCTTTCCCTACCTCTTTCCCTACCTCTTTCCCTCCCCTCCCCTCCCCTCCCCTCTTCTCTTCTCCCCTCCCCCCCCCCTCCCCTTCCCAAGCCCCCCCCCCCTCCCCCAACCCATCCCTTCAGAGCGTCGGTCAGTGCGCATCCTCGCAGAGACACAATCATATATCGTCTTAGCGCATGCAGGTGGGAAAGGGCCAGTTCTAGTTCTAGGTTTGTCCACTGCTCCGTTTGAACAGATCGTCTCACTGCCCCACGATCTACTGCCCAATAGAGGGGGTGTAATGACGTCATGAGGCAACTTTCGGTGGCCATATTGGATGACATACAGAAGGCTTGCAACTGCCTACACTGTGGTTATTTACTGATTTGTTGGTTTAGTTGTCACTGTTTTGAGCAGTTTGGCCTCAGAAGTTGTTGCTAAAGTGCTGTAAGTAAACACACTGGATGTAATCTGCCCAGAACCTCCCATAACACAAGAAAACTCTGTTTTACTGCATCTGCATGCATTCACAACATGGCTAGGGAGGGTGCTCGTAACCCAAGGTGGCAGCCCGCTGACCGCTGATTGCGAAGTAATGACGTCACGTGCACTCCCTCTATACGCGCACTGAGAAAACAAACACACTCAAACTCAAACAGCGACAGTTTCTTTCCTTTTTTCTTTCCCTTTTCTCTTTTCCTCTTTATTGTCATTTTCTTTTCCCTTTTCTCTTTCCATTTTCTCTTTCCATTTTCTGTTGATCCTTTTTCTCTTTTCATTTTCCCTTTCCCTTTCTCGTTCTCTTTTTGTTTTTCTCTCTTTTATTTTCGTTTGTTCTTCTTTTTACCCTTTTTCTCTTAGTAGCACCAGTCATT
>CM059187.1:150396615-150434609 GCA_030323885.1 Branchipolynoe longqiensis | reverse complement strand
CCACTCCCCCATCTCCCCTCCCACTCACCCATGTCCCCTCCCGCTCTCCCTTTCGTCCCCACTCCCCCATCTCCCTTCCTTCCCACCAGGTGCGATGGCCTAATCGGTAGAGCACGGGCCTCGCGTGCTGAAGGTCGGGAATCCGGTTCCGGTTCGAGTCAATGACTTATAAAATTGATACTTGTTGGTTCTTAGCCTGGCACTCGACATGAATAGGATAGGGCAAGGACTTGTTAGCTCAGTGTCAGGATAATGTGACTGAGTGGGATATCAGGTCAAAGTCCCAGTGGGGCAGCACTAAAAATTCACAATGAGTGCACATTGTTACAAGTTAGTATCCATCCTGATACGACCTTAGATGTTGCCAAGATGAAAAACTCCAACAACCAACCAAACAACCAATCACTTCCTCTACCCTGCCCTGCCCTCCCCCGTCCTTCGCCCCGACCCGACCCCAACTCCCCCCACACCCGCCCTTACCTCTACCACCAGACGAAGGGACAATTTTAGGAGACACAAGCTATCACCCCTGTATCCTTTATACCTAACACACACGCCCCCCCCCCTCCCCATACAACTTTCTACCCCACCCCCCACCCCCCTCCATACGGGGTGCTCTAATGACAGGTGGGCCCGGCTGAGATAGCCCCAGCTCGGTGTGAGTTCATTAGGGGTTGCCCGGTCTATGGGCGGGTAACAGGTTGTGGGTTGTGCCCGAAACTAGCCGCTGCTTGACAAGCACCAACCTGGACGTTGGCTGAGTAGAGATGTTGTCTGTCTACTTTAGACATCAACAGGTCTGGTGGTGTTGGTGGTGGTGTGCACTCAGCCTGCGACCTCATCGGAGGGGATGAGTAAATGAGGTGATAAGGTGATTGTTGTTGTTGTTACCTGCTGCTCTGATTGCTTTGTCTTTGACAGTTTTCTGACTGTTTCTGACTGCGTTCCCAGTTTTCTGACTGTCTTATAGAGGGGGTGTAATGACGTCACAATACAACTTTCGGTGGCCATATTGGATGACATAGAGAAGGCTTGCAACTGCCTACACTGTGCTTATTTACTGATTTGTTGGTTTATTTGCCACTGTTTTGAGCAGTTTGGCCTCAGAAGTTGTTGCTAAAGTGCTGTAAGTAAACACATTGGATGTAAACTGCCCAGAACCTCCCATAACACAAGAAAACTGTGTTTTACTGCATCTGCATGCATTCACAACATGGCTAGGGAGGGTGCTCATAATCCAAGATGGCAGCCCGCTGACCACTGATTGCTAAGTAAGGACGTCACATGCATTCCCTCTATAGTGTGAAACTGTGGGCGGGCTGTCTCTCTGACTGTCTCTCTGACTATGTCTCTCTGACTATGTCTCTCTGACTATGTGTCTCTGACTATGTCTCTCTGACTATGTCTCTCTGACTATGTCTCTCTGACTATGTCTCTCTGATTATATCTCTCGGACTGTCTCTCTGACTGTAACCGACTGTCTCTTTGACTGTCTCTGGCTTTAGCTGACTGTCTCTGACTGTCTGTCTCTGACTGTCTCTGACTGACTCTCTCCGACTGTCTCTGACTGACTGTATCTAACTGCCTCTAACTGACTGTCTATAACTGTCTCTGATGGACTGTCTCTGACTGTCTCTCTGACTGTAACCGACTGTCTCTTTGACTGTCTCTGGCTGCAGCTGACTGTCTCTGAATGTCTGTCTCCGTCTGGCTGTCTCTAACTGCCTCCGACTTTTGCCTGGTACACACCTACCGTATACGATTCGCGCACTAAAACTCGCGACTCGACCCGACACGCTTAAAACTGAAAACGGGCCGATTCATTTTTCGAATCGCGAATCGCAATCGTAATCGGCCCGTTTTAGCCCTAAAACTGAGTTTTTAGTCGCAAATCGCAATCGCTAGGTGTGCACGGGGAGTGCACACCTAGCGATTTTTGTGCACGAAACGGGCAGTTTTAGATCGTATACGGTAGGTGGGTGCATTACTCTCTCTAGCTGTCTCTGACTGACTGTCTCTGACTGTCTCTCTGACTGTCTCTCTGACTGTCTCTCTGACTGTCTCTCTGACTGTCTCTGAATATCTTCATAACTGTCTCTCTGAATATCTTTCTCACTGTCTGGATGTCTGACAGTCCCTCTGTTTGCCTCTGAATGTATCTGACTGTCCCGCTGACTGTCCCTCTGACTGTGTCATCCGGTGCCTCATCCAGTAACCACACCCAGCACATTACACTTGCAACTAACCAGACGGGATGGCCGAATGAGTTAGAGCGTCGTGGGTTCGAATCCTGGTCCAGTCAAACCAATGACTTAAATATTGATACTTGTCGCTTCCTAGCCAGGCGCTCGGCATTACTAGGATAGGGCAAGGGGCAGTGGAATGAGGAAGACCAGTCGTCTGCGACTGATGTTGTTTGTTTGTTGTTGTTTTACGTCCTAGCAACATCTAAGATCAGGACGGGGGGCGACTGAAACTTTCCCTGCTTAAACAACTAATGTACCAAAAAAACAAAAAAACAAAACTCTACACCCCCCCCACACACCTACCCATTACACACCTCCCCCTCCCCCTACACACACAACGGTGAACACACACTCACCATGACCCTAACCTCTTACCCCATCCGGTGGATAGTGAGAGGTCTCTGTCAACGAGCTGTAGGCCGGTTAATCCAACTGTGGAAAGGTCACGGGGTCACGCCCTGTGTGGTAAGGGTCACGCCACCGATCAGTCACGTGACCAATGTTCAGCAGGCCTGGACCGCTTTCTTGAGGGGGGGGGGGGGAGTCAGAGCGGGGGGAGGGCGGTCGAGGTTTTTTGAGTTTTTAAGTTTGAATTTGTTTTGTTTGTTGGGGTTTAACATTCTGGCAACATCTAAAGTCATATCAGGATGGGTACTGACTGTTTGTTGTTTGTTTGTTGTTGTTTTACGTCCTAGCAACATCTAAGGTCATATCAGGACGGGTACCGACTTGTGACAGTGCGCACTCATGGCGACTTTATAGTGCTGTCCCACTGGGAAACCAGGCCGCGGCACCATGACTGGTATCCCACTCAGTCACATTATCCTGACACTGAGCCACCAGTCCTTGCCTATCCTAATAATGCCGAGCGCCTGGCTAGGAAGCGACAAGTATCAATTTTAAAGTCATTGGTTTGACTCGACCGGGACTCGAACCCACGACCCCACGATCTACCAGCACGGGAGACGGATGCTCTAACTTATTCGGCCATCCCGTCTGACTTGTTTCAATGTACAATCATGGTGACTTTATAGTGCTGCCTCACTGGAGGACGGGGCCGCTGGCATCATGACCCAATTTCCCACTCAGTCACATTATCCTGATACTAGTAATGCTGAGCGCCAGGCTAGGAAGTGATAAGTATCAATTTTTACGTCATTGGTTTGACTCGACCAGGGTTTGAATCCCATTGTAAAATGTTCCGATCTAATGGCATGAGGATATATGTGAAAACTACTATAATAATTTGCAACTTGTCTATATAATGGTAAATGGTGATATATGAAATCCAAAGGCATATGAGGGATATGTGGAGTTGGTAAACTATTACTCATTAGGTATAGAAATTGTATAGTAAAATAGTCTTTGGAGGAGTGTCACTTCTTAGAATAGTCTTTGGAGGAGTCACCTCACATACCCCCTCCCCCCATGGTGTTATTTATGGATCACTGGCCACCACAAGGCACTGTAGCCAGCATAACAAGGCCTTGGATACAATAGATTGAACTCTGATTGGTGGATCAACCCATGTGACCACTGCCATCTTGGATTCTAGAAACCTATATAAGATAATAAATCAAGGAGTCTCGCTCTCCTACTTTGACTCTTTACCTACTTGCCTTCATTACCTGTATTGATTTCTCTTGGCTTGTCCACACCACCCACACCACTAGCCGGTGACTTTACACCATGATCTACCAAAACGGAAGATGGACACTCAACTCATTTAGCTGTCTGGTGTCTGCAAACATGCAAAATTAATGTTGGCAAGCATGCCAAAACTCTGACACTATCGGTTCATGTAGCAGCGGTTCTATTAAATTCATGCATTATGTCCTTCTATATGTGCAGCAACAAAGGCTTCATAAGGGATCAATATCAAATCTACCTGAACGTTTTTATTTGGAATATTTTATGCTTTTCCCGACTATGCAGCTTTAACTCAATTACCAGATTATGTATTTTAATAATCGTAGTGGCTGAATCGGTAGAGCGTGAGCCTTGCATGCGGGAGATTGGGAGTTCGGTTTCCGTTTGAGTCAATCCAAGGACTTATCAAATTGATACTTGTCGCTTCCTAGTCTGGCACTCAGCATTAATAGGATAGGGCAAGGACTAGTTGGCTCAGTGTCAGGAAGGAGAATGTGACTGAGTGGGACATTGGGTCATGGCGCCAGAGGCCTGATTTCACAGTGGAGCAACACTATAAAGTCACCATGAGGGTGCACTGTTTCAAGTCGGTACACGTCCTGATATGACCTTAGATGTTGCCAGGACATAAAACTCCGACAACAAACCAACCTCATATGTCAGGTTGTTGGTTCAAACTCTGGCCGAGTTTAAGTAGTCCGATGGTTTTGAATTTCTGTATTTTTTCTGAGATAAATATATTAGATCGATCACTAGTATCTACTTTACATTAGTTCTAAGTTATTATTATTTTAAATGGTAAACTTTTGAGATATTTTGAGTGCAAACATGGAAAATTTGTTTCGGCATGCTTGCCAAAATTCTGACACCATAGACTTCTGCAGTAACAGGTTCTGTTAAATTGACTCAGTATTGCATTCTACGCAGAAACAAATGCTTAATAAGGGCATCAGTATCTAAGTTAGATATGTAAAATCAAATCTAGATAATTGGTTTGGTTTTGAAAATTTGATATTTCATCAGTGTATTCAGCTTTAATAATACCAGTTCTAATACCAGTTCCAGATTCAATGTGTTCATCGGTTTGAAAACAGCCTGATCCATTGAGGATGCCAGGCCCTCTGAGGCTCGCACACTCCCATCCCTCTTGAACACACACTGACTAGCCAGACTAAAAAGCTGCTCCTAGTGTTCAGTTGCCTGGTATAATTATGAAGCCGATAACGGATGTCATGTAGCAGTCACACTATGACGACAATGGGAGGACGACAGCCCGGTGGCTGGAATTTTGAGAAATCACGACGACATATGCAAATTTGGGCTAAATTGGACGACAATCGGACGACATCCGGACGACATCCGGACGACATCGGGACAACAGACGGGACGACAGCGGGACGACAGTGTCTGTGTGTCTGTGTGTCTGTGTGTCTGTGTGTGTGTGTGTGTGACTCTGTGTCTCTGTGGGTGTCTCTATGTGTGTGTCTGTGTCTATGTGTGTGTCTGTGTCTATGTGTGTCTATGTGTGTCTATGTGTGTGTGTCTGTGTCTGTGTCTGTGTGTGTGTCTGTGTCTGTGTCTGTGTCTGTGTCTCTGTGTGTGTGTCTGTGTCTGTGTGTGTCTGTGTGTGTCTGTGTCTGTGTATATGTCTGTGTCTGTGTGTGTGTGTCTGTGTCTCTGTGTGTGCCTCACTCTCACTCTCAGTCTGACTCTCAGTCTGACTCTGACTCTGACTCTCAGTCTGAGTAGTGTGATGAGTCAGACTCTCAGTCTGAGAGTCAGACTGAGAGTGAGAGTGAGAGTGAGAGTCACACTGAGAGTGAGAGTGAGAGTCAGAATATGAAGAATGGGATGGTGCAAACATGTAGGTTTATGTGGCGGACCTGTTAGGAAGCAGTCTTCATGAGAAATATGAAGAATGGGACGGTGCAAACATGTAGGTATATGTATGCGGCGGACCTGTGAGGAAGCAGTCTTCATGAGAAATATGAAGAATGGGACGGTGCAAAAATGTAGGTATATGGATGCGGCGGACCTGTCAGAGTGAGAGTGAGAGTGAGAGTGAGAGTGAGAGTGAGAGTGAGAGTGAGGCACACACAGAGACACAGACACACACACAGACACACACAGACACAGACACACACAGAGACACATACACAGACACACAGACACAGACACACATAGACACAGACACACACATAGACACAGACACACACAGACACACACACAGACACAGACACACACACAGACATACACACAGACACACACACAGACACACACATAGACACACATAGACACACATAGACACAGACACACACATAGACACAGACACAGAGACACACAGAGACACATACATGGAGAGAGAAGCAACTACAGCTTAACGACAAGACGACAGTGCCGACAGTGCCGCGACAGTGCCGCGACAGTGCCGCGACAGTGCCGCGACAGTGCGACAGTGCCACGACAGTGCCGTGACAGTGCCGCAAATTCGGCTGTCGTCGAAGTTTTTCAACATGTCCAAAACAACTACGACAACCCGGCGACAGTCGAGAAAGTGTGGAGAAACTGGAGGTGTCGCGGAGGTGCCGCGGCGACACCTGCGCGACACCTGCGCGACACCGGTAGTCGCTGTCGCAGAGCTGTCGTCGCCGCTTGTCGTCGTAGTGTGACTGCTACATAATGTTAGTGGGTATTAATTCTGACCGGATGTGTGTGCACGACCGGATGTCTGTCAAACCGGATGTTTGGTGTTAGGTAAGTGATGTAGACAGGTTGGGTTTTGTGTGTGTGTGGGGGGGGGGGTAAGATTGGGAGGGGAACGGGGGGGGGGGGGTTATGATAGGGTAGATGTGTGTATGGGTTGGGTGGACGTATAGTTGACGGTGTGGGGATGTGTGGAGGGGTGGGTGGAGTTTTAGCCAGTAGTCATGTATAGAGGTGTGGAAGGTTGTGTGGGTGTAGTTCTAGTTGGTAGCCGTGTGTGGAGGTGTGGAGGGGTGGGTGTAGTTCTAGCTGGTAGCCGTGTGTGGAGGGGTGGGTGTAGTTCTAGCTGGTAGTCATGTGTGGAGGTGTGAAGGGGTGGGTGTAGTTCTAGCTGGTAGCCGTGTGTGGAGGGGTGAGTGTAGTTCTAGCTGGTAGTCATGTGTGGAGGTGTGAAGGGGTGGGTGTAGTTCTAGCTGGTAGCTGTGTGTGGAGGGGTGAGTGTAGTTCTAGCTGGTAGTCATGTGTGGAGGTGTGGAGGGGTGGGTGTAGTTCTAGCTGGTACCGGTGTGAGGGGTGGGTGTAGTTCTAGCTGGTAGTCATGTGTGGAGGTGTGAAGGGGTGGGTGTAGTTCTAGCTGGTAGCTGTGTGTGGAGGGGGTGAGTGTAGTTCTAGCTGGTAGTCATGTGTGGAGGTGTGGAGGGGTGGGTGTAGTTCTAGCCAGTAGCCATGTGGGAGGTGTGTGGTGGGTGGGGTGGGTGTAGTTCTAGTGGTAGCCGTGTGTGGAGGTTGGAGGTGGTGTAGTTCTAGCTGGTAGCCGTGTGTGGAGGTGTGGAGGGGTGGGTGTAGTTTTAGCTGGTAGTCATGTGTGGAGGTGTGAAGGGGTGGGTGTAGTTCTAGCTGGTAGCCGTGTGTGGAGGGGGAGTGGGTGGGTGTAGTTATAGCTGGTAGCCGTGTGTGGGTGGGTGGGTGGGTGGGTGTAGTTCTAGTGGTAGCCGTGTGTGGATGGGTGGGTGGGTGGGTGTAGTTCTAGCTGGTAGCCGTGTGTGAATGGGTGGGTGGGTGGGTGTAGTTCTAGCTGGTAGCCGTGTGTGAATGGGTGGGTGGGTGGGTGGGTGTAGTTCTAGTGGTAGCCGTGTGTGCACAGGCTGGGGACAGCCAGGTTAAGTGTGGGATCAGCCAAGTTCCGTTTCCCGCCGCCAGAGGGACAATGACGGCAACATCCGGGTAATCTGAACAGGATGTGATGTAACCCTCCTTCTACTTACACCTGATTAGAGGCGGGACGAGGCGGGACGAGGCGGGACGAGGTGTGTGTGTGAGGGTGTGTGAGTGTGTGGTAGGTATATAAGTGTGTATAAGTGTCTGTGTTGTGGGTGGGTGTGCGTGTGTGTATGGGTGAGTGTGTGTATAAGTGTGTGTATGTGTAAGTGTGTGGTGGGTGGGTGTGCGTGTGTGTATGTGTGAGTCTGTGGTGCGTGTATGTGTGAGTGTGTGTAATTGTGTGTGTATGTGTGAGTGTCTGGTGGGTACATGAGTGTGTGTATCTGTGAGTGTGTTGTGTGTATATGTATGTGTATGTGTGAGTGTGTGGTGCGTGTGGTGCGTGTGTGTATGGGGGAGTGTGTGGTGCATGTGTATATAAGTGTGTTTTTGTGTATGTGTGAGTGTGTTGTGTTTGTGAGTGTGTGTAGTGGTTGTGTATATGTGTGGTGTGTATGTGTACATGTGGTGTGTGTATGTGTGACTGTGTGGTGTGTTTATATATCGTGTGTATGTGTGAGTGTGTGGTGTGTGTATATAAGTGTGTTTGTATGTATGTGTGAGTTTGTTGTGTTTGTGAGTGTGTGGTGGGTGTGTACATGTGTGGTGTGTACTTGTACATGTGGTGTGTGTATGTGTGACTGTGTGGGGTGTGTCTATATAACTCTGTGTATGTGTGAGTGTGTGGTGTGTGTATGTGTGGTGTGTGTAATTATGTGTGAGTGTTTGGTGGGTGTATGAGTTTGCGTATATGTGAGTGTGTCGTGTGTATAAGTGTGTGTATGTATGAGTGTGTGGTGCATGTGTGTATGGGTGAGTGTGTCATGCGTGTGTATATAAGTGTGTTTGTATGTATGTGTGAGTGTGTTGTGTTTGTGAGTGTGTGGTCGGTGTGTATGTGTGTGGGGTGTTCGTGTACATGTGGTGTATGTATGTGTGACTGTGTGAGTATGTGGTGTGTGTATTTAACTGTGGGTGCATGTGTGAGTGTGTGGTGTGTGTTTATATACTGTGTGTATGTGTGAGTGTGTGGTGTGTGTATTTAACTGTGTGGGTATGTGTGAGTGTGTGGTGGGTGAGGGTGCCCAGTTTGGACATGAACACTCAGGACTGGATGCAGTGGTCAGTATTGGAAAATAGAGGTGATGTTAGTTATAATACCGTAAAGGTCCAAATAAAAGCCTCGGTTCGTAATAAACGACAATACCCAATGCATGGACGTGGGGAGGTATTTCCCAGAATAATCTGAGGCCAATGTAATGGTTCTGCTAAATTATATAAAATATGTTAGTTTGATTGTTATAATTGATGTTGCTTTAGTTTGATTGTCATAATTGATGTTACTTACTTTGATTGTTATAATTTATGTCACCTTAGTTAGATGTTTTAATTGATTTTGCTTTACTTTAATTGTTTTAATTAATGTTTCTTTAGTTTGATTGTTTTAATTGATGTTACTTTAGTTTGATTATTTTATTGATGTTACTTTAGTTTGATTGTTTTAATTGATGTTACTTTACTTTGATTGTTTTAATTGATGTTTCTTTGGTTTGATTGTTTTAATTGATGTTACTTTAGTTTGATTATTTTATTGATGTTACTTTAGTTTGATTGTTTTAATTGATGTTACTTTACTTTGATTGTTTTAATTGATGTTTCTTTGGTTTGATTGTTTTAATTGATGTTACTTTAGTTTGATTATTTTATTGATGTTACTTTAGTTTGATTGTTTTAATTGATGTTACTTTACTTTGATTGTTTTAATTGATGTTTCTTTAGTTTGATTGTTTTAATTGATGTTACTTTAGTTTGATTATTTTATTGATGTTACTTTAGTTTGATTGTTTTAATTGATGTTACTTTAGTTTGATTGTTTTAATTGATGTTACTTTTCTGTGATTGTTTTAATTGATGTTACTTTTTTGTTTTTTTATATTTTTTTAATATTTTTTTTATATTTTTTTTATTGAGGCTGTATTTATACTGTCCATAGCATATAAGCCTGGGTATTCAGGCTTGTTTTCAATGCTGGCCAGCTGTAGTGTTGGTGTTGTCTTATCACACAGTAGCTGCTGATAAGGTATTTGATTGCCTGTATTTCAGTAGCAGATAGATAGTTGGTTGGTCTGGTTAGTACTATAGTAGTCTATGTTAATTTTTTTGGATTTTCTTGGCATATATGTGCTTTATTTTTTCTACTCTTATTTCTAGACTAGCCTACTCCTATTTACATATCATAGGCTTGTACGCAGCTGTGAGGTGTGTTATCTGGGTGCTTTTGGTATGGTTACCTTCCATTGGGCGTCTCGCTGGTGGGCCGTGACATGTATCACCTGCCCCTTTGCGGTGCAGCTTAGTTGGGGGTTCCTAGCCTTATTTTGCACAGATATTTTTTGTATGTTTTTAGGTCAGGAATTTGTCGTTCCTTTACTGGTTTTGTTAGGAGTTTATTGTCTTGACTATAGCTGTATGCTAATGTTTTCAGATGAATTATTCTCCTATTTTCTAGCAATTTTACTTTGGTTCTTTTGTGTATGTCATAGGTGGGGTGCAGCTTGTCTACTCTGAGGCAGATTTTCAGGGCTCTGTTCTGTAGTGTTTGCAGTTTTTTTAGAAGTTCTTTCTTTGCACCCATGTAGTTTACATCTCCATAGTCAAAATAGGGTAGCACCATGCCCTTGAAGATTTTTATTGACATTTCTTGTGTCATGTAGTCTCTTAGCTTTGCAAATAGCCACAGTTTGTGGTTTACCTTTTGGACAATTTTGTTTATACATAGGTTGTAGTTTAGTTGGCTGTCCAACTCAAGGCCTAGGTATTTGTAATGGTCTACATTTTCTAGTGTTTGGCTTCCTAGCTTACAGTGTAGTTTTCTTTCTGGCATTTGTTTATGCGAGAAGAGAACTGTTTTTGACTTGCTTGTGTTGATGGTTATTTTGTTGGACTCACACCACTCATCCAGTTTTAGTAGGAGCTTGTTTAGTTTAGTTATTACCTCCTCTTCTGTGGTGCCGTTTGCATATATGACTGTGTCATCTGCATATAGTTGGAGGCATTCGGTTTGTAACCATTTTTCAAGATCGTTTATGTAGATTATAAAGAGCAGTGGCCCTAGCACTGACCCTTGGGGTACACCACATGTGACAGGTTGGTTGTCTGATAGTGTATTGTTTATTTTTGTTCTCTGTTGCCTGTCTTTCAGGTAGCATTTTATCCAGTCCATAGTGTTGGATTTTATGCCCATGGATTCTAGTTTTTCCAATAGTATGTTATGGTCTACTGTATCGAATGCTTTGCTGAAGTCAATGAAGGCTGCTCCAACTAATTGTTACTTTACTTTGATTGTTTTAATTGATGTTATTTAGTTTGATTGTTTTTTATTGATGTTACTTTAGTTTGATTGTTTTAATTGATGTTACTTTAGTTTGATTGTTTTAATTGATGTTACTTTAGTTTGATTGTTTTAATTGATGTTACTTTAGGTTGATTGTCATAATTGATGTTACTTACTTTGATTGTTATAATTTATGCCCCCTTAGTTCGATTGTTTTAATTGATGCTACTCTAGGTTGATTGTTTTAATTGATGTTACTTTAGTTTGATTGTTTTAATAGATGTTGCTTTAGTTCGATTGTTTTAATTGATGTTACTTTTGCTTGATTGTTTTAATAGATGTTACTTTTGTTTGAAGTGAAAACATGCCAAATTAATGTTGGTGTGGACATTGAGATAGACTACATCACGGTTCCGACTGCGCATGCGCTGAAAACGGCCTTGGGAGCAAAGCCATTGAGTCTGCCAAAGCGTGCAGTGAAAAACGTTAGTTTTATTAAAAAATAACAGAAATCCAAAACCCTAACCTTATCAATTTAATATAATCTTTTTGTTAAACATGTTTTCTATATGTGTTCCAAGCGGTTTGTCTCTAGGTGGTGTAGTTTGATCAATATTTTACTTTTTCTGTATGGAGATTGCTCACTGCCATTGACAATGCATTGAGTACTCTAGCTATGGCTCTAACACTAGTCTGAGTGCCTAGATCTTTCTAAATCTAAATGCACATGGCATAAGATGTGCTGATTATATTGATGTAAATGCAATGCTGGATAAAAGATTAATATCTTAATTTATTATATATATTTTTTTAGTTGGTATTCTATGTTTCAAACAAGAGCTGAGATGAGCTGAAACTAGCACATTTCATAGCTGCACCCAGTGTATTAGCATGTGCCATGTGCTTCTGGGGGGGTTGTTTTGCTCTGGTGCATCCCACAATGCACTGCGCCACTGGAACCGTGATGTAGTCTATTCTGACACCATAGGGCTTCGGCAGCAACAAGTTACACCAGATCGACTTCTATGCAGCAATACATACTTAATAAGTGCACCAGTATCCAAGATGAATATATCAAATCTAATCTAATTTACTATTTTGATTTCGAAAATTTAATACTTTTATCAGACTATTCAACTTTAGCTTTTCCATGTTTAATTACCTCTACGCATTGGTAATTTACCCATGTATGATACTGAACTTGGTGGACAAATCGGTTAGACTCCAGGTTTTCCCATGCGGAAGTGCAGGAGTTTGAATCCTAGTCGAATCCAACCAGTGTGACTTACCAAATTTGTACTTATACCTAGGCTGGCGTTCTCCGCTACTAGGTTAAGGCAAAGACTGGTTAGCTCAGTATCACTATCAGGATAATGGACTGAGTGTGAAATTAGGTCATGGTGCCAACGGCCTGGTCTCCCAGTGGGGCAGCACTATAAAGTCGTCATAAGCGCGCTCTATCACAAGTTGGTATCCGTCCTGTTGCCAGGATGTCAAACCCCAACAAACTATTTTGTTTTAAACCCATGCTTGTGACCTTGCGAGTCTAAAACTTTCTGCTGTCCTAGTGTTTTCTTTCAGTTTGTTCTAAATGTGCCATTTTCTGTGTGATATATGTCAAATAGTTTCAGAATTTGCTTCTATTTACACAAGGAGATGGGGGAATTAGCATTGACTGGTAAGGACGTAGACGCTAGCATTACGTCAGCATGGATCTGTCTTCTGGCTAAGAAGTGACACCTCTCAATGCAAGTAGTAGTTGGAAATGGAAGTTTGTGAAGGCAAGGCAATAGGGGAATTTCTGGCCGGATTCCTCTGGTTATACCCCTGTCACACTACGACGTAATGAGCCAACGTGAGCCTAACGTGGTGATATTTCGTCATTACGTTGATGTACGTTGGATTACGTTATGATGACGTCATAATGACGTTAGAGTGACGTCGAGCTACGTCACATTACGTCGTGTTACGTTGAGGTTTTGGACATGTTCAAAAGTTTCGACGTAGGTCGAACGTAAGGGTTTACGTTCGCCGTACGTTCTGTTCACGTTCAGCGAACGTCAATGACGTTAAACGGACGTTATTCCAACGCTCCTCACTACGTTCAACTACGTTCCACTACGTTGACCCCCATTAAACCAAGTGCAAATGCCCACGGGGCGTAATGGGAACGTCAGGACAACGTCAGGAGAACGTCAGGAGAACGTGCATTCAACGTCTCATGACGTAGCTAACGTCACGTAACGTTCTTCTGACGATGGAATAACGTTCATAACGTTCCGTCAGCGTCATTACGTTCACCTCTCTCGTCGAACGACGGTTCACTACGCTTTACCGACGTTACTCTCTCGTCCACTATGCTGCATCCAGTTCAACTTTGCCCAAATTGCATACTACGCCGAGAAGTTCAACGTTCTTCACGTTCTCCCTACGTTGACGTCGCTACGTCGTAGTGTGACAGCCCCATAACACGCTAGGCAGCAGCAGACACCGGGCCTTTACAAAGGCACATGGCCATTGAGTTTGCCGATATGTGCAGTGCAAAATGTCAATTTTATTCAAAATTAATAGAAATAAAGAACAATAAATAAATAAATTTAATATAAACTGTTCGTTGAATATGTTATCTCTTTGCGTGCCAAACGGGTTGTTTCTAGGTGGTGCGGTTGTAGAGATATTTCCCTTTTTCTGTGTGAAGATTGCGCATGGCTATTGTCTGTCATTGAGTTTGCCGATACATCCAGTGCAAAACGTCAATTTTATTCAAAATTAATAGAAATATAAAACACTAAGCATATAAATTTAATATAATCTGTTTGTTAAACATTTGATCTGTTTGTGTGCCAAGCAGTTTGTTTCTAAGTTGTGAGGTTTTAGAGATATTTCACTTTTTCTCATGGCCACTGAGTTTCCTAATATGATCAGAGTTTGGAAATGGCAAAACACGCAAGACCTTGGCCCCTCACGAGTCGCCACCTGCTGACAGTATATTGCAGAAGGGTGTTGCAACAAAAGTTCCTCATTGAATTCAAGTCTTTCTTTTTTTGTTGTCTGGATGTTGTTTTGCTATGGTAGCAAAGATATTGATTGTTCGGGTATTATTTATGTTCAATCCTGTGTGGGCCTACTTTTCATATATGCAGGTACAGAGACGCATACCACCTTAGATTGCAAATAATTATTTAAAAAATATATATATGATGTTTAATAGCATTTTATTCCATCACGTTTTATTCCGATAGTGTTTTATTCCTAGAAACATCTACGGTCATATCATGGTGACTTTATAGTGCTGCCCCACTGCTAAATTAGGCCACCAGCACCATAACCCGATATCCCACTCAGTCACATTATCCTGATACTATGCTAACCAGTCCTTCTCCTATCCTGTTAATGCTGAGCGCCAGGCTAGGCAGCAACACATATCAATTTTGTAATTCATTGCTTTGACTCTGCTGGGATTCAAGCTCCCAACCTTCTGCATGGGAAGCCTGCGTTCTACCGATTTGGCCAGTGCGCCCGGTTTGAGGTTTCGAATGACAGGATTAAAGTAAATTTAAGAAAATGGGACGATAGCGAAGTATGGATATCCGAAGGACAAGATTAACGTGGCTTTACTTAAGTCAATGGGATGATAGCGAAGTATGAGATTGGGAAGGACAAGCTTGACATGACTTTAGACAAGAGACGCTAGCAAAGTTTGGAATTGGAAAGGACAAGCTTGACCTGACTTTAGACAAGAGACGATAGCGAAGTTTGGAATTGGGAAGGACAAGCTTGACATGACTTTAGACATGAGACGATAGCAAAGTTTGAAATTGTGAGGGTGAAGCTTGACATGACTTTAGACAAGAGACGATAGCGAAGTTTGGAATTTGGAAGGACAAGCTTGACATGACTTTAGACAAGAGACGATAGCGAATTATGAGATTGGGAAGTACAAGCTTGACATGACTTTAGACAAAAGACGATAGCAAAGTTTGAAATTGTGAGGGAGAAGCTTGACATGACTTTAGACAAGAGACGATAGCGAAGTTTGGAATTGGGAAGGACAAGCTTGACATGACTTTAGACAAGAGACGATAGCGAAGTTTGGAATTGGGAAGGACAAGCTTGACATGACTTTAGACAAGAGATGATAGCAAAGTTTGGAATTGGGAAGGACAAGCTTGAAATGACTTCAGACAAAAGAGATGATAGCAAAGTTTGGAATTGGGAAGGACAGTCACCCCACTTCCAGTTGTATAAACACGCCAGCAAGCTACAGCTTCAGCGCTTCTTCAACACAACCATCAGACGGTATCTTGGTTAAACGCATATTGGATTGGTGTAGTCAGATGCCTGTCAGAAAGGAATTGATTGAAGCACAAAAGCAGGCTGAGATACTCCATGCCATGCAGCTTCAATCAGATACCCTGGTTCCCTGAGCAGCTCACTGAGTAAAGTAGACTAAGCCGACACGATTTGGTCTAATGGCGGCGACCCAGAAGGTCTTTGCCAAAGCTGTAAATCCATTCGCGGTTAACAACTTACACGCTAGGTTCTCACTAATTGAAGAGTTCAGGCACAAATTCTTTTTTTTGGTGGGGGGGGGAAATAAATTTTATTCATATATAGCTTTTATCAGTGCCATAGCACTGGTCTTCCGACCGGAAGTGGTACAGGTATCTAGGTATTCATTGTAGTTGTTCTCTGTGAAAATGGAATTTGTTGTGCTTTACAGGTCAAGTATATCAATTGTATATTGGGTAATGCGTTATATAGGGATTTGTTGATTTCTGTGGGGAAAACACGGATTTCATTATCGGAATGATGTCATCTTCAGGTCAAATCTGGCAGTCATAGATTTTCAACAATGCACACTCATAGGATGTCAGCAGCATGACTCCAAATCCCACTCAGCCATATTATCCTGATAATTAGAAAACCAGTTATTACCTTATCACAGTAAAGGCCCTGTCACATTACGACGCATCTCGCAAGCGCGTGGCCAATACGTGAAATCACTTTTTTACGTCGAGGAGCATCAAACATTTTGGCGCGGGGGTCAAAGTTGGACGTATACATACCATATACAGTAGCGTATGGCCAACATATGACCAACATATGGCTAATGTGCTTCCGAGTGAAAAACGCTCGAATTATCCTCACAGTACGTTCGCAGAACGCCGCTGAATGTTATATATGTTATTAAATCGCCAGAGCTACACCTCATACGTTACATAAATCAAGACACGCTGGAGAAATGCTAAACATATGTTAGACTTATGTTCGACGTACGTTATCCATACGTTGTCAGTACGCTGACTGTACCTTCCCACTGCCATTAATGTAGGTCAATGTACTGCAATGTAGTGAACAACATTTGTCTCACGTACATCTAACGTACATCGACATATGCCTAACGTATACATAATGTACAGCTGACGTAAAATCCACACATTGTCGAATGCTGTCATATGTCGACAGTTTTGCCGACCCCCTGACGCGTGATGCCGTATCTCGACGAAGGTCGACAATCATTGACGTATACCAACGAGCACCTAACGCATGTGTAACGCATAATGACGTATCCCGAAATAGCTGGCAAAAATCACATATGTTTGTGTGATGTGTCATAATGTGACAGCCCCTTAGCATAAAACACCAGGATACGCAGTGATGGGTATCAAATTGTGAGTCATTAGTTTGAACCAGGCAGGGTTCGAACCCATGAATTACCGCACTGGTGGTAGTTAGTTCTTCCTGACACTTTTACTGATCCGACCATTCAATCCAGTAAAATGCCTAATCATTTTTGCAAGGCAGAATTGTTAGTGATTGGCTGAGCAGTGTCACGTGACATGTTCAAAATGGTCACATGACATACTCAAAGTGAATTCCTTTTGTTGGGCATTGATTTCAATCACAACATGACCGTCTTCTAGGAACATTGCGCCAGTTAGCGCCAGGCATTGATTTCAATCACAACATGACCGTCTTCTAGGAACATCGGGCCAGTTAGCACCAGGCATTGATTTCAATCACAACACAACCGTCTTCTAGGAACATCGGGCCAGTTAGCGCCAGGCATTGATTTCAATCACAACACGACCGTCTTCTAGGAACATCGGGCCAGTTAGCGCCAGACATTGATTTCAATGACAACACGACGATCTTCTAGGAACTTCAGGCCAGTTAGCGCCAGGCATTGATTTCAATCACAACACGACCGTCTTCTAGGAACATCGGGCCAGTTCGTGCCAGCCATTGATTTCAATCGCAACACGACCGTCTTCTAGGAACATCAGGCCAGTTAGCGCCAGGCATTGATTTCAATCACAACACAATGGCCAAATGAGTTGAGCGCCCACATCTAGTATTGTGGGTCGTGCGATTTAAAAACCCAATCGAGTCAAACCAATGACATAAACATTTATACTTGTCAATTCGCGTTATTTGCTAAGGGCAAGGAGGAGTGGATTGAGGAAGAAAAATTGTGCACCGTTGAAATTTCCTTCGCTTAAAGTTGCATTGTCCGATGGTTTTGAGTTTCTACCATTTTTCTGAGATAAATACGTTAAATTGATTGTTACAATCTACCTTACTTTAGTCATGGGCCTCTCACACTACGACGCTTCTTACCGGCGACCCGTCGACATGTGTTGATTTTGGGCGATAATTGGTGAAATATCGAGACATGTCGGCGCAGAACGCCGGCGCGCGTTGCCGGTTGCCCAAGGTTTTAAGCATGTCAAAAAGAAACCAACGACCGGCAGCGCGCGCAAATATATGGGTAAGGACTTTAGGAGGACGTTAGGTGGTCGTCGAGCTCCGTTGGACACGCCGGAATAACGTTATGGGAATGCTAGGCAGACGCCGCGCGCGCGGGAGGGTCTTTCCCACCCGTTGCGGCAAACTGGGGCATTGTTGTTTTACGCCCTAGCAACATTTAATGTTTTTTTTTTCCCCCAAAGCGTCGACACACGTTCGCCGCGCGGTACTAACACGCTGCGCTGACACCGAACTTTGTCCCCAAACCGCCGAAAAGTTGGACGTTTCTCGACGCGTAAAATTTTATTTTCAACGCTGACGGGTCGCCGGTGGAAACGTCGTAGTGTGACAGCCCCAAAAGTAACTTTTATTTTAGATGGTAAACTTTTGAGATATTTGAAGCACAGGCATTTAAGATCAGTTTTAGCAAGCATGCCAAAACTATTTCAGCAGTAACAGGTTTTATTAGATTGACTTGGTATTCCCTTCTACATGGCAACAAATGTTTAATAAGTGCCTGAGTATCTAAGTTAGATATGTAGAATAAATTCTGGATAATTGTTTTGGCTTTGAAAATTTGATACTCCATCGGACTATGCAGCTTTAATCAATGATGGCAAACAAAAATGTATTAATTAAACCTAGATAATGAGTTGTGTGTTTTGGTGTGTTGGAAAGCCCGTGTTTGACAGATAGTTACTTAGCAGGTCATTGGTTGGTCGGTTGTTGGAGTTTTACATCTTGGCAACACCTACGGTCATATCAGGGCGGGTACAGACTTTTGACAGTGCTTACTCATGGTGACTTTATAGTGCTGCCTAACTGTGAAATCAGGCCACCAACACCATGACATGATATCCCACTCAGTCACATTATCCTGACACTGAGATAACCAGTCCTATTCCTATTAATGCCAAGCGCCAAGCTAGAAAGAGACAATTATCAATTTTGTATAAGTATTGTCATGGTGGGGGTGAAGATGGTAAATATTGTGCCTAGCATGGGACTCGAACCCACATCTCTTTGCATTCCAGGCCAGTGTGCTAACCATTACACCACCTAGGCTCCCTGATATCACCACACTACCCACACCTACCTGTCTATGTTGTTAGTTGCCTGAGAGGTCATTGCAGACCACTACACTCGTCTCCCTGGAATTGTAAGTCTGTTAATGCTTATAATTACATACATACAGGCAATGCACTAACACATACATACACAGGGTAGGTTCAACAACCATACAGCATGTAGCGTGTATAGGATCATAGTCACGGCAACCAGTGTCATAGGGGGGTGATGAAGATGGGAAATATTGTGCCTAGAGCGGGACTCGAATCCACATCTCTTTGCATTCTGGGCCAGTGTGCTAACCATTACACCACCTAGGCTCCCTGATATCACCACACTACCCACGCCTACCTGTCTATGTGGTTACTTGCCTGAGAGGTCAGTGCAGCCCACTACAGTATCAATTTTCTAAGTCATCAGTTTGACTTTAACGGGAATTGAACTCTCGATCTCCCGCACGGTGGGCACGTGCTCTACCGATTCGACCACCACGTCCGGCTGTCAGGTCATTAGAGTCAGGGGTTAACCTGAAAGGTATTAAATCTAAGCCTCACATCTAGGCCGATGAACCTAAATCCAACACACAAACAAAGCATTAGGGGGAACCATTATCACCGGGCGCGGTGGCCGAATCGGTAGAGCGCGGGCCTCGCGTGCGGAACCTCCGGCGTTTGGTTCCCGGTTGACTCAAACCAATGACTTATCAAATTGATACTTGTCACTTCCTAGCCTGGCACTCGACATTAATAGGATAGGGCAAGGACCGATTAGCTCAGTGTCATGATAATATGACTGAGTGGGATATTGAGTCATTCTGGCAGTGGCCTCATTTCCCAGTGGGGCAGCACTATAAAGTGACCATGCGTCCACACTGTCACAAGTTGGTACCCATCCCGATATGCTTAAAAACGTTTTAAAATTAATTAATTTACTCTGCCCACAACGCTGGGCAGTAGTAGTCCAAATGTGATTTAAATTATGAAATGACCTTAGATATTGCTAGGACGTAAAACAAAAACAAACAAACCACCACCACCCCTACCCTTACTCCACTCCCATACAACCCCCCCCCCCTCCATACACCCCCACCCATACAACCCTCCCCCCATCCTATGCACCCCTACACTGAGTCAAGGGAACCTAAATGTGGATGGTGTCTTGGACGGAGGGATCTATTTAGGAATGGGGCGAGGAGTGCACATTGATGCTCGTTACCGACAACTTCCAGCTGATGTCATTTCTTCCCGATCAGCGGTCCGCAAATAATTACATAATAGACTAAAGTGTGTGTCCGCATATATTTACTGCACATGCATACTCAATGTGGTTTTGTGCTTTTCTTTTTTCTTTTTCTCTCTCTCGTTTTCGTTTTTCTTGTTCTTTTCTATTTGCCTATTTTCTTTTCTTTTCTTTAGAGCTAAAGTTGCATATTTGAAAGGTTTCGAGCTCTGGTTATATATATATATATATATGTGTAAAGAAATAGATCTCAAATCGTAGATAATAAATAATCATTATTATAATATACATCCCTCCGCCAATTTATATTTATATAATAGATTATATCACACACATATATATATATAATATAGATTGGTATGCATATATATGCATACCAATCTATATGTATGGTATGCATATAGCTGATATTATCTATGTGTTTATATATATAAAATAAAGACAATTTATTTATATTTTATATATATATAATTATATGAGTATAAATGGGCGGAGCTATATATATATATCGCTATGTATATAATTGCCATACAATTGACCAACCGGTAGTGGTACAGGAAGCACCTCCTGACCAGCTAGCTGCCTTTGCTTACCTGTCCCCAGGAGCAATAGGGCCCCAACACGCTCCAACTGCACACAATATAGAACCTTCCAGAATCAGGACAAACCAATCCACATTCATCTGACTCGCTTATATAATATTTGCATAAAGGTAAATATTTATACATACATTCATATTTATTCAACTAAATTCCAAAGATTTGAATCAAAATTTCAAATTGGACTGTTGCTGGCTAGCGGTGAAAACAAGTATTAACAGTTTTGGCTTAAAAAATGTGATACAAAATCAGGACTTACTAAATTTATACTTGTCGCTACCTAGACTGGCGCTCGGCAACATTAGGATTAGGCTAGGACTGGTCAGGCTTCTGTTAGGATAACGTGACCCAGTGGGATATCGGGTCATGGTGCTGGTGGTGCTATATCTCAGTGGGGACAACAGGATGAATTTGTACACAAGTCGGTGCCCATCCTGAGTTGACTTTAGATGTTGTTAACCCTAATACAAATAAGTTAATCAGAGCTCCTATTTACAAAGGATGTGTCATGTGGAATGAACTCCCAACCAGAACAAGTGAAGCGGGTTCAATCCTTACCTTTAAAAATGCATACAGAGCTCACCTGGTTATTCAGGCCCCAAACCTGGCACTGCAAATATATAACGCGACCTATTGAACAACCCATTGACTTCGCCCTCTCTCATGCCTGCTCTCTCCCTGCCTGTCCGCCCCCATGCCCCTAGACCCCTCCCCCCCCCATCCACATTTTGACAAACAACTATTATAACTCAATAACATAATAAGATTAAAGACCCACTACCACCACTGAATAACTACATCTTCAACCAGCAATGCACGCACTATAAACCACTATACATGCACAAAATGGCACTATTAAAAGACTAACCATTATTAAAACCAAATGTAACTGATATGCAAACACAGCATATGATTTAACCACTAGTGTACATTACTGTGCACTCTATCTTGATGATTATATCTTGCACTATGTTGAATACCTATGATGTACACTATACAGCATAGGCTGCTCCCCGACCTTCTTTTTATGTTCAGAATGGGTTGTGCTGCACACAATGAAACACATTCCCCTTCCACTATGTCTTTTCTCGTTATAGTCTATACTTTGAAACAAACTTTCATTATGAATTTCCAACTTTGACGATATTTTAAGTGAAGACATCTATGATTCATTTAGGCATGCACATAAACATTCCTGACAATAACAGGTTAAAGCTGCATAATCCGATGAAACTTTAAATTTTCAAAACCAAAACAATTATCTGAGTTTGATTATACATATCTAACTTAGATACTGGTGCACTTATTAAACATTTGTCGCAACATGCAAGGGAATACTGAGGCAATTTAATAGAACCTGTTACTGCAGAAACCTATGGTGTCAGAGTTTTGGCAAGCTTGCCAAAATTAATTTACCATGGTTCTATTTCAAATATCTCAAAAGTTAGCAATTTAAAATAAAAGTTACTTCAAACTAAAGGTAGATTAAAACGATCAACCTAATATGTTTATCTCAGAGAATGAGAGAAACGCAAAACCATCGGACTATGCAACTTTAAGTGTTTTGGTTTTAGAGAATTAGATGCTTCCATCGGACTATGCAGCTTTAATGCATAATGCCTCAATGACTCACTCTCTACAGATACATGAAGCCAACAACCAATATGGATTAGTTAAGGCTAAATCACCCCACTCAATATATTGAACCAGTATTCTGAATAATTGTGTCTTCATATGGCACGATGGTGTAATCAGGTTGATTATGCAGAACAAATGCAGCACTACCAGATTTGGATAACTGCTATGGTAGGAGTATCTGTCTGCTGCAAGTATACCATGGTTAAAGGTGTGAATATAATATATATAATATATATAATATTACATACATATATATAAATACAAATACATATATATTTGTATATACCGGACGCAGTAGCTGAATAGGTACAGTGCAGGCTTCCAGTGTGGAAGGTCAGGAGTTCGATCCATGTTGCGTAAAGCTAAAACCAATGACTGATCAAATTAATACTTGGCAGTACCTAGCCTGGCACTTAGCATTGTTAGGATAGGGCAAGGAATGGTTATCTCAGTAGCAGGATAATGTGACTGAGTGGGATATCAGGTCATGGTGCTGGCGGCTTGGTCTCCCAGTGTAGCAGCAGGAGTGCATATTCAGTAACTATGGTAAATATGATATACACATGTTTGTATGTTGTATGTATGTGGTGTGCATGTGGTGTGTATGTGGTGTTACGTAGTATGTGGTGTTATGTAGTATGTGGTGTGTATGTGGTGGTATGTTGTATGTGGTGTACATATGGTGTGTATATGGGGTGTATATGGTATGAATATGGTGTTATATGGTATTATATGGTATGTATATGGTATGTATATGGTGTGTATATGGTATTATATGGTATGTATATGGTATGTATATGGTATGTATATGGTATGTATATGGTATGTATATGGTATGTATATGGTATGTATATGGTATTATATGGTATGTATATGGTATTATAGGATATTATATGGTATGTATATGGTGTTATATGGTATGTATATGGTATGTATATGGTATGTATATGGTATGTATATGGTATTATATTGTATGTATAGGGTATTATATGGTATGTATATGGTATGTATATGGTGTTATATGGTATGTACATGGTATGTACATGGTAGGTACATGGTATGTGTATGGCATGAATATGGTGTGTATATGGTATATATGTGGTATTATATGGTATTATATGGCATGTATATGGTATGTATATGGTATGGATATGGTATGTATATGGTGTGTATATGGTGTGTATATGGTGTGTATATGGTATTATATGGTATTAATATATACTATTATATGGTGTATATGTGATGTGCATGGTATATAGGAGGTATTATATGGTGTGTATATGGTATGCATATGGTATGTGTATGGTATGTATATGGTAATTGGTATGTATATGGTATGCATATGGTATGTATATGGTATTATATGGTATCTATATGGCATCTATATGGTATGTATATGGTATTAGTGTATTATATGGTATGTATATGATATTATATGTTATGTATATGGTATGTATATGGTATGTATGTGGTGTGTACATGGTGTGTATATGGTATTATATGGTATTATATGGTATTATATGGTATTATATGGTATGTACATGGTATGTATATGGTATGTAAAAATAGTTATCGAATTGTTTGTGAGTAGAACCTAGCTTTGGGCATAAAATATTCGTTATTACTATTAGCGAATGAAAAAGCAGGCACCACAACCACGTATGGCTGATGGGAGAGCCACATCACACGCCAATATCACTGTTTTATGGAACGCGCCAATTTAGTCTAGGGGTAAAAAAGGAGAACCCCGGGCTACAGGGCATGCTTCACCAACAAGTCATAGTCGCTGCATGACCAGGAACATTGCAAGCTGCACTGAATGAAAGGGAGAAGGACAGGAATCAATTCCCATCTCTTTGAAAGAGTCTATGCAATTTAGAAGTTGGATTTTTTTTTTCCTTGAAGATTTATACTGCCTATCATGGATAAGCCTGAATAGGCTTGTTTTCACCATTAGACAGTTTGTCGATAGAAAGCCCGAGCCTACACATTTACTGACCCAAGGGATTTATAACCTCCCACACCACATAGACATGGTATGAAAGCAACTAGCCTTTGATGACGCTGTAAGTTATACACAGCCGTGGAAATCCAAATTGGCAGAGGTGAGGGCACAGGGAATCGAAGCACTGACCTTCAGATTAGGAGTCCGACCTAGAAAAATGTCAGACACTCTAACCACTAAAAAAGGGGTGTGTGTGAGTGTCTATGCATGTGTCTCTGCTTCTGTGTCTAATTGTGTGAGCATAAGTGTGTGCATCTCTTTATGCGACTGTATCTGTATACATGTTTGTGGCTTCTGTGTCTGCATCTGCATCTACGTCTGCGTCTGTGTCTGCATCTGCGTCTGCATCTGTGTCTGTGTCTGCGTCTGCATCTGCATTTGCGTCTGCATCTGCGTCTGTGCTCGCATCCGCATCCGCGTCTCAGTCTCAGTCTCAGTCTCAGTATCCGCTGTGATATACATACATATAAATAATTCACATGCCTTCCCCTTTTATTCACCGTACAGTACATTTGCTTTCGGGCATATAGCAGTCGGTGGTGTTGAAAACATGCCGTGGTTACCTATTGTGGTATCTAAAAGCGGCAGTATATCTACTTGACATTACCTACTCTCAGCGTCCACCATTGCCGAACCACAATTATCATATATCCATCAATTTAGGCGCCAATATTGATTGATAAATTGACTACTTGCGTGATTATATTGTGAGCTAAAAAGAAAACAGGTAATAATTACAGTCGAATCAATGCCGGTGCAAATTAATTGTAATCTCCAAGAATCGGTTGGGATGGAAAGAGAGGTACTTTTGGGTCCAGCGCACTCACATACCATTCTGTGTTGGTTCTTATTTGTGGATTTATGTTCTTTATTTGAGGCAGTTTTCAGTGTGGAAGGTAGGGAGTTTTAAATCCTAGCCCAGTCAAACCAAAGACTTACCAACTTGATACTTGTTGCTACCTAGCCTGATGCCTAGGCCGCATTCAGGGTCCGTCTCGGAGGCGTCTTGGCGACGTCTCGGCGATGCTTTTTGGCTTAAATCCGTTCAGGGTGCGTCTCGGCGACGTCTCGGCGACGCCTCCCTTTTCAGACTGGAGATGAAAAGCGCCTAGAAAATAGCCGCCGCATTCAGTGCTTTCAGCCAATGACAGCACAGCTCTACCATTGCAAATGGCCGCCGCCTATGGAGGCCGCCATTTTCGAGGCAGCCAACAGCTAAATCCGTTCAGACTAGCCTGACGTCACGGGCGCCTCCGAGGCGCCTCCGAGACGGAGCCTGAATGCGGCCCTGGTATTACTAGAATATGGCAAGGACTGGGTAGCGCTGTGTCAGGATAATATGACTGAGTGGGAAACTGAACAACGCTTTCGATGGTCTGGTCTCCCAGTGGGACAGCACTATATAGTTGCCATGAGTGTGCATTGTCTCGAGTTAGTATCTATCCTGATATCACCTTAGATGTTGCCCGGATATAGAACCCCAACAAAGAAGCTATTTTTTCTTATTTGAAGCAATTTCTTTCACACACCAGGCAATTCTTTTTCTTCTTTCAAGATCCTGTGCGTGTGTGCGTGTTTGCATGTTTGTATGTGTGTATGTTTGCACGTTTGCATGTGTGCATGTGTTTATGTTTGCATGTTTGCATGTGTGCATGTTTGTATGTTTGAATGTTTGCATGTGTGCATGTATGTTTGTATGTTTGTATATGTGCATGTTTGCATGTTTGCATGTTTGCATGTTTGTATGTCTGTAGTTTTGTATATTTTGTTTGCATGTTTGTATGGCTGTATGTTTGCATGCTTGCATGTTTGCATGTTTGTATGTGTCTATTATCTATGTGTTTATTTGTCTATGTTTGTATGTGTCTATGTGTGTATGTCTCTATGTTCGTACGTTTGTATGTTTGTATGTGTCTATGTTTGTACTGTGAAATAGACCAAATTATTGCTGCCTAATATATTTGTTAAATCATAAACTAGATAACATGGCAAATTATTCTCACATAGCATAACATATATCATAACTCCATAACGTTGCAACAATACAACTGACTTACACGACATAATAACCTTTACTTTCTCCATGTATATTAATTAAGCTTCTGGCTCTCCTGTTTTGAATTACTGTCTTTGTTGTTGTCATGGGATGCGAAATATAACAAAATTATAACATATTATATTAAAAAATCACAAACTATGCAACATTACAAATTATTATCACATAACATGACAGATATCATAACTATACAACATGCAACAATACAACTGACTTACATTACATAATAATAGGGTTCAATTTCTCCATGTACATTAATTAAGCTTCGGGCTCTCCTGTTTTGAATTACTGCCTTTGTTGTTGTTATGGGATGCCCGGATGGCCAGGTGACACCTCCTGGAGCGCCGCCTGGAGGGCAACCGCGTCACCTGGTGGATGTTTTGCAAACTATTTGTCACAAGCTTAATTCCTCCAAGACCTTAAGTTGGTGGTGTGAGTGGTAGGCGTCTGATCTGCAACACAAACTAGTCCTAATTAAGAACCAGATGGGATGGCCAAATGAGTTGAGCATCCGCCTCCAGTTTTTGTAGGTCATGTGATCTGAATCCATTGAATTTGAACCGTGGCCGAGTAAAAACCAATGACTTAACAATTAATACTTGTCGCTACCTAATCTGGTGCTCAAGATAGGGTATTCACACGACGTCAGAAACCGGATTCGTGGCCATTGTGGCGATATCATCTAGTAAACATCCCATACAGTTTGCCTGTATGCGCAGTGGAAAACGTCTATTTCATTCAAAATTAATAGAAATCCGGAACCCTAACCTTATAAATTTAATATAATCTATTCGTTGAATATGTTTTCTATATGTGTACCAAGCGATTTGTTTCTAGGTGGTGTGGTTTTAGAGCTATTTCACTTTTTCTGTATGAAGATTGCTCACGACCATTGACAATACCTTGAGTTTGCCGGTATGTGCAGTACAAAACGTCTATTTCATTCAAAATTAATAGAAATCCAGAACCCTAACCTTATAAATTTAATATAATCTATTCGTTGAATATGTTTTCTATATGTGTACCAACCGATTTGTTTTTAGGTGGTGTGGTTTTAGAGATATTTCACTTTTTCTGTGTGAAGATTGCTCACGACCATTGACAATGCCTTGACTGGATTGAGTTCGCTGGTATGCGCAGTGCAAAACATTAGTTATATTCAAAATTAATAGAAATCCAGAACCATAACCATAACCATATCAATTTAATATAATCTTATTGGTAAACACGTTTTCTGTATGTGTACCAACCGATTTGTTTCTAGGTGGATTAGTGTTATAGATATTTCACTTTTTCTCTATGAAGATTGCTCATAGCCATTGAGTTTTCAGTGTGACAGTGTGTTATTATTGTGGTTACTATCACCACAATGGTCGCACTTCCGCTTAGCGTGATGTCAGTGCATACCCTATATATTACTAGGAGAGGGCAAAGAACAGTGGAATGAAGGAGACTAATTGTTCGCAGACTAATTGTTCGCAGATGACAACATCAAATTTTCAAAACAAAAACAATTATCTACATTTGATTCTACATATCTAACTTAGACACTGGTGCACTTATTAAACATTTGTCGTCACATATAAGGGAATACTGAGGCAATTGAATAGAACCTGTTACTGCAGAAGCCTATGGTGTTAGAGTTTTGGTAAGCTTGCCCAAATTTATGTAGCACGTTTGCACTTCAAATATCTCAATAGTTTGCCATTTAAAATAAAAGTTACTTCAAACTAAACTGAGGTAGATTATAATGATCAACCTAATACGCTGATCTCAGACAATGCGAAAAACTCAAAACCATCGGACTATGCAACTTTAATGTACCTAAAATAAAATGTGTGTATCCCAAGTGACTGTCGGTGGATGCCCGAAGAGGAACTGAAGCTGCGACCTGGTGCGTTTCCACAACCGGAAGTGGGGGGGATGGTGATGGCCCTTCAGAGCCCTGTCCTCCACTACAGGTATTATATTTGAATGTGACTTAGAATCCATAAAGACAAGTTCCTAAGGATTAAGGATTCGACCAGATGCGGTGGCTGAATCGGTAGGGCGTAGGCCTCCCGTGCAGGGGATCAGGAGTTTGATTCCTGGTCGAGTGAAACTAATAACATACAAAATTGATAATTGTCGCTTCCTAGCTTGGCGCTCGGCATTAATAGGATAAAACAAGAACCGGTTAGCTCAGTGTCAGGATAATGTGACTGAATGGGATATCAGGTCATGGTGCTGATGGCCTGATTTCCCAGTGGGGCTGCATTATAAAGTCGCCATGAGTGCACACTGTCACAAGTCGGTACCCGTCCTGATACGACCTTAGATGCTGCCAGGAGGTAAAACTCCAGCAACCAGCCAACCATCCTAAGGATTACAATTTGGTTAAATGAGAGTGGGGCTCATTTGCTGTTATTGTTGGAGGTATGGAGAACCACGAAGCAGGCACGATGATGTCAGCCAATGAAAACCAGCCTACTTGCTCCCTAATTGGCTGTCCGCTGATCTCACTAGCCAATCAAAGCACTCTTCCTTGCAGCACTATTTAAGATACCATGAGTGTGTACTGTCACAAATCGGTGGCCGTCTCGATATCACCTGAGATTTTGCTTTTAGGACATAAATAGGACCTAAAACCCAAGCAAAACAAACAAAGAAACCAAGATAATTTTCTTTGACACAAACTGACACAAGCAAATAGCTAGACGGCAAGCTGGAGACATTGACAATCAGCTATCAAAAGGGCCACCATCTAGGCTGGTGTGGCACCCTGATCATCATATTTCCCTTTAAGATATTAAAGCTGCATAGTCCGATGATTTTTGAGTTTCTGCTCTTTTCTGAGTTGACCATTGAAATATACTTTACTTTATAGTCAAGTGACTTTCATTTAAATATGGCTAATAAGGCTAACTTTGCAAATATTTTCTAAGTTCAAAGATGTGCAATTAATTTTGACAAGGACATCAAAATTCTGACCGCAGAGGCTTCAGCGTTAACAGGTTCCATTTAAAGCGGCATAATCTGATGAATTTGTTTGTTTGTTTAATGACCTAAAATAATCATCATGCTATGCAGCTTTAAAAATACTTAGAAAACAAAACAGTTGTCTAGATTTGATGCTACACACCCAACTTAAATACTAATGCACTTTTTTTTTTCTTTTTTTTTTTTTGTGACAAGTTTTTTTATTCTGTTGTTTTTATTCTGTTTTTTATTAAACAATTGTTGCCGCATAGAACGAAATACTACATCAATTTAATAGAACCTGTTACCACTGAAGGTTATGCGATCAGAGTTTTGACAAGCACACCAAATTTATATTTGCGCGTTTATACTTCCAATATCGCTGAATCAAGTCATTTCAAATTACAGTTCCTTCTTTTAAAGTTGCATAGTCCGATGAAAATATCAAATTTTCAAAAACAAAGCAATTATCTAGATTTTATTCTACATATCTAACTTAGATACTGGTGCACTTATTAAACATTTGTCATCACACTGAAGGGAATACAGATGCAATTTAAGAGAACCTGTTATGCAGATGCCTACGGTATCAGAGTTTTGGCGTGCTTGCCAAAATTAATTTTGCATGGTTGTACTACAAATATCTCCAAAGTTAACCGTCTAAAATAAACGTTGCTTCAAACTAAAGTAAGGTACTCTATAGCGATCAATCTAATGTATTGATATCAGAAAATGACAGAAACTCTAAACCATCGGACTATGCAACTTTAACTAAGGTAGTTTATAACAATCAACATAATATATTTATCTCGGAAAATGACAGAAACTCAAAACCATCGGATTATGCACCTTTAAATTGTCAAAGCATTCCTTTCACAGCAGCAATATATGTAAGAGAGAGATATGTTGGATTAAATATGGATGAGTTTTTTTTTTTTGTTTTTTTTTTGTGACAAGTTTTTTATTCTTCCCATAACGTATAAGCTCCCATGAGGGTGCTTGTTTTCAACGCTGGACAGCTGTGATACTGGATTGGTCTGGTCCCGCATTCAGGAGTCTTTACCTGATCTTTCTCGGGCCAACCTTTGCGGTTTTGGGTGTTAGTAGTTTCTATATTAGTTTTTTTTTTAATTTTCAAGTTTTTTCCTAACCTGTATATGATAACTTAGCCTACTATGTACATCCAGGCCTGTGGGAGAGGATCCCATCCCATTGTGGTTTGTTACTTAGCAACAAATACTTAATAAGTGCACCAGTATCTAACTTGGATATATAGGTTAAAATTGAGATAAATGTTTCACTTTCGAAAATGTGATGCTTTTATCGGACTATGCAGCTTTAATCAACGAATGCAAAATAAGATTTAAAAAAATTAATTTAACAACATCGATTATTTTCTTATCAGATTGTCCGATTGGGGCCGGCGATGTGTTGACACAACGCCCCCATGTCCTTACACTTCGCCGCCAGGTGTCGTCTCAGGGCAGCCCCCGGGTCACGTGACGGTTTCTCCAATGGCGCGCTCCTGGAAGACTTTGAATTCTGGGCGTTGATGACCTTCGTTTGGCTTTGACCTTGGCTGGCCATAAAATAGCCAAGGTCATTGTTTTTGTTTTCGTTTTTTGTTTTGGTCCCATTAATCGATTTAGCAATGGACATTTCAGTGGGAGACAATTGATTGGTCTTCCGTATTTCACCGCCCCTTGCCCTATCCTAGTAATGCCAAATGTAAGGCTAGGTAGTGACACGTATACAGTTTTAAGACCTGCCGAGAGTTCGGATCACGTGACCTGCAAAAATGGGATGTGGGCGATCAACTCAATTTGTCATCCCGTCTGGCCAGTTTTAATAATCAATTGTAGCACTTTTTCTTTACATTAGCTAATTAAGCAAGGGAATTTTCAACTGCCGACAATTGGTCTTCCTCATTCGACATCCATTATCCTATCCTAGTAATGCCAAAGACCAGGGGCCATATGCATGAGTCGGGGTTAGCGAGCCAAACCCGTAGTTAGGGGCGATCTCTGGGTTAGCGGCGAAAAGTCGGTATGTATGGACCAGTGTTACGGAAACTCCGCGAGTTTAATGTCATCTACACTAACCCCAACCCATATCAAGTTTACCATCGGGGTTAGGGACCGATTAGGCGCAAATCTATTGAATGCGATCATATTTAACAGAATTATATACTCAAATCGTGAAATTTCATGAAATTAACCCTAAATTCAAACCGATATTAACGCCTCCACTACATCGGCGGCAATATTAATATTGTTGAATCGACGAATGTAAACTAAACAAATCACCGCCGCCAGCGCATCGACGTCGCTATCCATACTGTCGAAGATCAACAAAACACACACACTACAGGCACAGAGGGATTTCCCAAATCTATAAATAACTGCTAGGTTAGCTAACGTCACCGCGCTTTGGCACCATACATACCCCGTGACACATTTCCCAACACAGGCGTTAGCTAACCCGAACCCGGCCCTTAACACCAGAGCCAATACATAATTCTTCATGCATACGGCCCCAGGCTCGGTAGCGAAAAGTATAAATATTTATGTCATTGGTTTGACCTGTCCAGAGTTCCGCGACCTGCCAAAATGGGACGCGAGCGATCAAACATTGTGTGTGGTGTGTGGGATGAGGTGTGGTGGCATGTGGTGGTTGGCCTGTGGTGTGGTGCATGGTGTGTATGACATGATGTGGTGTGTGGTGTGTGGTGTATACCCTGTGGTGGTGTGTGAGATGTGTGGCATGTGATGTCTGTGGTATGGTGTAGTGTGGTGTATACGGTGTGTGGTGTGTGCAGTATGTTGTGTGTGTAGTGGAGTGTGATGTGTGGCGTGTGATGGCTGCAGTATGATGTAGTGTGGTGTGTAAGGTGTGTGGTACACAGTGTGGTGTGTGTGGTATGTGGTGTGTGTGGTGTGTGATGGCTGTGGTATGATGTAGTGTGGTGTGTAAGGTGTGTGGTACACAGTGTTGTGTGCGGTATGTGTTGTGTGTGGTGTATGTTAGTGTGGTGTTAGGTGTGTGGTACACGGTGTGGTGTGTGCGGGATGTGGTGTGTGTGGTGTATACCCTGTGGTGGTGTGTGTGATGTGGGGTACGTGATGTCTGAGGTATTGTGTAGTGTGGTGTGTAAGGTGTGTGGTACACGGTGTGGTGTGTGCGGTATGTGGTGTGTGTGGTGTATACCCTGTGGTGGTGTGTGTGATGTGTGGCACGTGATGTCTGAGGTATGGTGTAGTGTGGTGTGTAAGGTGTGTGGTACATGGTGTGGTGTGTGCGGTATGTGGTGTGTGTGGTGTATACCCTGTGGTGGTGTGTGTGATGTGGGGTAGGTGATGTCTGAGGTATTGTGTAGTGTGGTGTGTAAGGTGTGTGGTACATGGTGTGGTGTGTGCGGTATGTGGTGTGTGGTGGTGTGTGGTGTGATGTGTGTGGTTTGTACTGTATGTGGTACACGGTGTGGTGTGTGCGGTATGTGGTGTGTGGTGGTGTGTGGTGTGATGTGTGTGGTCTGTACTGTATGTGGTACACGGTGTGGTGTGTGCGGTATGTGGTGTGTGGTGGTGGGTGGTGTGATGTGTGTGGTTTGTACTGTATGTGGTACACGGTGTGGTGTGTGCGGTATGTGGTGTGGGGTGTGGGGTGGTGTGATGTGTGTGGTTTGTACTGTATGTGGTACACGGTGTGGTGTGTGCTGTATGTGGTGTGTGGTGTGATGTGTGTGGTTTGTACTGTATGTGGTACACGGTGTGGTGTGTGCTGTATGTGGTGTGTGGTGTGATGTGTGTGGTTTGTACTGTATGTGGTACATGGTGTGTAGCATGTGATATTGATGATGTTCAAAATTACTTAAAGCTGCGTAGTCCGATGAAATATACAATTTTCAAAACCAAACCAATTATCTAGATTTGATTTTATATACCTAACTTAAACTGATGCACTCATTAAGCATTTGTTTCTGCGTAGAAGGCAATACTGAGACAGTTTAACAGAACCTGTTACTGCAGAAGGTGTCAGAGTTGTGGCCAGCTTGCAAAAACTAATATTCCATTTTTGCACTCAAAATATCTCAAAAGTTTACCATTTAAAATAAAAGTAACTTTGAACTAATGTAAAGTAGATACTATTGATCGATCTAATATATTTACCGCAGAAAAAATACAGAAATTCAAAACCATCGAACTATGTAACTTTAACTTCTGTATCGGACAACTGGTTTCCAAGGTGACAACGGCTGGGTTATTGTTAACTGCTAAGTTGATTAATAATGAATGTCTGTGCACATGATGAAGTTTGAGGCAGGGATGCATTCATGCAGGTGGTTATTCACTATGGGCCGGTCTTCACAACACGCCAAGGTTATCACAGTAAATTTGGTTTACTTCCTGCACACCTGACTAATTAACCCTACCAGTTAAGCTGGAAAGCACCTGACTATAGTGGTTCCCGATTCTACCAATAGATGTCACTAGCTTAACTGGTGGGGTTTAATATATGTGAAGAGAGCGGTGATGGAACCCAGAAGAAAAATACAATATAGTTGTCTTTTTTTAAATATATATCACAAGGAGCTTGATGCCAGTTGCGATTTGAATATCTGAATATAATGAAGCATTTTATTATTTTTCCAAGCATTCTTTACAGAGATATAGCATGTGAAATTATAGGCAGTGAGGGAAACAACCCAACTAGAGGGGTCCCAAATTCTGATGATAGATATCACTAGCTTAACTGGTGGGATCAATTTGTGTACACTGATGAGCATACTTCAGCATACTTCAGTTCTTCAACTACAAAATACACTGCATATATACATATACATGTTGTTATTGTCCTTGCAACATCTAAGGTCATATGAACACATCTGCATACACATCCATATGCACACATGTACCAACAAAAGAGACATTAAGACCGACTCATGGACATCACTCTCACAGCAGAGAGCTAAATGGAGAGCGGCAGTCACGTAATGAAAGCAGTCTTTGTCGCATCGCGACTGACAGCATGATGATGACCCACAAAAATATATATGTGTAGACATATCCACACATCCACATACATGCCCACTCATGCCATACTCTTACGCATACAAAGACATAACCATTACAATAAACAATAGCATTAAAATAAACATTAACATTAACATTAACAAGTTATGTTTATCGTTAGCTCGCTTGGTAATCAACATTAATAGGGAAAATGATGCCTGGAAGGCCAATTGTCGGGGATTGAAATTTACACCAATCAACTGATATATATTTCAGTTAATTTAACACAATTCCAACTGAAAACAATTTAACATCATTTCTAATCGAAAGTATCTTTAACCGATTGGTCATGTGACTGGAAGACAAGTGTTCTGGTGCAGGCGAGCGACATATCTTGAAAAGATGTCGACGCAGCGTTGATTGTGTGCTTTTGCATTCTGTGTAAAAGCGATGGCTCCATAATAATATAACAGAACAAGATTTGGGCATTTCTCACCGTGATTATGGCCTTTACTGCCGACATGGCGCTAGGCAACCACCACTAACTTACTAACTAATTCACTAAAAGACACATTTAGTATTGTCTTTGCCTGAATGTACTTGAACTGTTGTTTCCATGTGGAATGGTGGTTGTTGGGGGTGGGGGAGATTACATGAAGACTGAGGTGAGAATGACGTAAAGAAACCAATCATACCGTTAACCCCTGACCCCGAACGCACCCAGGCTGCGTTAATTACGGGTCAAGCCTGCAGGGGGCGTTGTGAACACGCAGACCGCCCAGCGCCTTGCGGCCAGGGCTGGAGGAGCGACTGCACCTGGAGGGAGTCGGAGACGCAGTATGTGCAGTGTGTGGGGCAGTGTGCGCTCGGTGCGCGCTCGGTGCGCGCTCGGAGCGCCGTCGATCATGAACTGTGCTGCCACAGATGATGGGAATAGTTGTGGAGGTGGTGTGGTGGTGGTGGTGGTGGTGGTGGTGGTGGATATTGTGATGGTGGTGGTGTTGGTGGTGGAAGTAATGGAGATGGAGGGCTATGGTGGAGGTGATGGAGGTGGTGGAGGTGGTGGATGTGGTGGAGGTGGTGGAGGTGGTGGAGGTGGTGGAGGTGGTGGAGGTGGTGGAGATGGTGGAGGTGGTGGATATTGTGGTGGTGGTGGTGGTGGAAGTGAATGAGATGAAGGGCTATTGTGGAGGTGGAGTAGGTGGTGGAGTTGATGGTGGTGGTGGTGGATATTGTTGTGGTGGGGGTGGTGGCGATGGTAGTGGAAGTGATAGAGATGGAGGGCTATGGTGGAGGTGGAGGGGGGGGGAGGTGGTGGAGTTGGTGGAGTTGGTGATAGCAGGTGTAGTCAGGGTGGGGGGATGCTGAGGGTGGTGGAGTGTCATGGATGGTGGGTGATGTGTGATGTGGTTGATGTGGTTGATGTGGTTGATGTGGTTGATGTGGTTGATGTGGTTGGTGTGGTTGGTGTGGTGGAGGTGGTGGAGGTGGTGGAGGTGGTGGAGGTGGAGGTGTGGTGGAGGGGTGGAGGTGGTGGGGGGTGTAAGTGGTGGAGGTGGTGGATGGGGAGGAGGTGTAGGAGGTTGTGGAGGTGGTGGAGGGGTGGGGGTGGTGGAGGTGGTGATGTGGTGGAGGGGGTGGTGGGGGGGGGTGAAGTTGGAGGTGTTGGAGGGAGGTGGAGGAGGGTGGAGGAGGTGGAGGAGTGGAGGAGATGGTGGGGGTGGAGGTGGTGAGGTGGAGGAGGTGGTATAGTGGTGGAGGTGGAGGTGGTAGTGGAGGAGGTGGAGGTGTTGGAGGAGGTGGAGGGAGGTGGGGGACGTGGTGGAGGAGGTGGAGGAGGTGGAGGTGGGGAGGTGGTGGAGTTGGGGAGGGGGTGGAGGTAGGTGGAGGAGAGTGGGGAGAGGTGGAGGTGGAGGAGGTGGGGGGGACGTGGTGGAGGTGGTGGAGGAGGTGGAGGTGGTGGTGGTGGAGGAGGTGGTTATAGTGGTGGTGGTGGTAGGTGGGTGGTGGAGGTGGGAGGTGGAGGAAGGTGTGGTTTGTGGTGGAGGTGGAGGTGGTGGTGGAGGTGGAGGAGGTGGAATAGTGGTGGAGGTGGAGGTGGTGGTGGAGGTGGAGGAGGTGGAGGAGGTGGTGGAGTTGGAGGAGGTGGTGGAGGTGGTGGAAGTGGTGGAGGGGGTGGAGGGGTGGACGATGTGGACGGGGGGGGGAGTGAAGGTGGTGGAGGGGGTGGACCGGGTGGACGATGTGGGCGGGGGGGGGAGTGAAGGTGGTGGGGGAGTGGGTGTGTAGGATTGAGGATGGCCTTATCGTCACTAATAGATTTATGCGTGTCCTTCAAAATGTGGACGCGGAGTGGGTTTATATTGAACTCCATTAGCCGTGTTAAATAGCCCCTCAAACAGCAGGGCACCTGGTCACGTGGTCGATACGAGGACCCCAAGCGTCTGTAGGGCCTCGTTATGTCGGCGCGTCCCACCAGGGGGCGTCAGCGTCCGTCTGATCAGGGTTCGGCGAGATTTATGTAAATGAGGGGCTTTATATGTCATCGCGGACGCATGGGAGGCTTGCAGTTTCATTCCCATCATCTTGTAGATGTAAAAGCGCATCTGTATACGAAATATATAGGTCATGAACTGTCTAATGATTTACTGCATCATGGAAGTAATGCTTCATTTAACACCATGATACACATTTGGGTTAAATTTGTCTTAATTACCTGTGTGAAATTCAGGCTAATTATGCCTAATATTTAGGTTTTTGGTTGTGTACAGACTCCGAGCCATGGCTACGAAGTGGAGTAAGATTGACACACCTCAGGCACTAACTGAAGAAGACCCTTCACCGGCGGTTCGGGTGCAAAGAGAGAGAACAGAGAGATTATGGTGAGGTAGGGGGTGGGCTAGGTATGCAGGTATTGCAGGTATAGCAATACCTCAGGGAGTTTGACACCCCTGCCTTGCAGAGTTGTAAACCACTGCCTTGTGGTACAGGTTCTTGACAGAACCGAAGGCTAAGGGAGCAAACCCTAAACAGAAAACCATGTCACTGTGGCAGCATTAAGGATGGTTGATTTATGGAACTCCCAACATCTCCCGACCAGCCACTGCAGGGACAAATAGTTTTGCGCCCGTCTTGACATGTTCTTGCCAGTGTGAAACCTCTATTTGCTCCCTGAGAGAGTGCCGCTGGTAACTTGCAAAAGCCAGCAGCACTTCAACACTATTGCAAGCCGCTTTCATGAAATGTACAACCACGACCGACTCATGGACGCAACTCTCACAGCTGAGAGCTAAATGGAGAGAGGCAGTTAAGTAATGAAAGCAGTCTTTGTCCCATCGCGACCGACAGCATGATGATGATGATGGGGTGGGGGTGGGGGTGGGGGGGAGTAGGGCTCCGAGCCCGACCCAGCTGACCTAGATGAACGAGTTGCCAACTTAGTTCAACAGAAAATGGAGTAAGTGGGTAAGTCT
>CM059187.1:150381615-150394115 GCA_030323885.1 Branchipolynoe longqiensis | reverse complement strand
GGCAAGTAACCACATAGACAGGTAGGCGTGGGGAGTGTGTTGATATCAGGGAGCCTAGGTGGTGTAATGGTTAGCACACTGGCCCGGAATGCAAAGAGATGTGGGTTCGAGTCCCGCTCTAGGCGCAGTATTTCCCATTTTCATCACCCCCACGACACTGGTTGCCGTGATCAGGATCCTGTACAAGCTTTGCGCTGTATGGTTGTTGAACCTACCCTGTGTATGTATGTGTTAGTGCATTGCCTGTATGTATGTAATTGTAAGCATTACAAGACTTACAATTCCAGGGGGACGAGTGTAGTGGTCTGCACTGACCTCTCAGGCAAGTAACCACATAGACAGGTAGGCGTGGGGAGTGTGTTGATATCAGGGAGCCTAGGTGGTGTAATGGGTAGCACACTGGCCTGGAATGCAAAGAGATGCGGGTTCGAGTCCTGCTCTAGGCACGGTATTTCCCATTTTCATCACCCCCATGACATATATATACATTTGTATATACGTACACACACACATATACATATGTATATGTATATGTAAATGTAAATGTAAATGTCTATGTCTATGTCTATGTCTATGTCTATGTCTATGTCTATGTCTATGTCTATGTCTATGTCTATGTCTATATCTATATCTATATCTATATATAGTGCCTGGAGGGGGCCTGTGTATGCCAATGATCAGAAGGCCACACCAATAGATTAAATCTGTGTCCATTGTTGACCCCACCTTGTTGGACTCAGCCCTCAGAATTTATGTTCCGGGAATTAAATTTGTCAGTGCTGGCAAATTACAGTACTTGTGCAGAGGTTGAGTGGGCAGAGGCTCAGGAAAGTAGGGGGGTAGGCAGGGGAGAGGCGAGGATAGGAGAGGGTACTGAACGAGAAAGGGAAAGGGAATGGGGCCGGATATGGGGGATGGGCAGAAGGAGGGGGGGGGGGCTGTGGGAAAGAGATAGGGGAAGGGGGAGAGGGCGGGAGGAGGAGGGGGAGTTGAGGGGCGGGGGGGGGGGGGAGAGGAAGGGAGAAGGGTAAGGAAGAGTGGGATGGCAACGGGAGGGGGTGGGGGAGGGGGGGACTACAGCTGAAATTATACATTGTAATACTCACTCCCCCACGGACCGTCAAAAGGGGGGAAATCACCCAAAGACCATTTTACGAAGAAAAGAGAGGTTAACGAATAAAACCTCATCATGTCCTTTTGAATCAGGAGGTTAACATCGTATTCCGAATGCGTTGCCAAACCATCAGACCAGAGAGGAAGGCCGAATGAGTTGAGCGTCCGTCTCCCGTACTGGGAGATCGTGGGATCGTCAGTTTGAACCGCAGTCGAAACAAACCAATGACTTACAAATTTATACTTCTCGCTTCCTCGCCGGGCGTTCGGTATTGTTAGGATAGGTCAAAGAAGCAATGGAATGACGAGGACCAATCATCCAAGATTGAAATTTCCCCCGCTTAATCAACTAATCTACTAAAAAAAATTAATTTAAAAAAATGATGCGCGACCATGTGTGGGTTCAGCCATTACAAACCACCTGTTCTGGTGGTCGACTTAATGGGTGTGTGGGTGATCAGAGACTGACTGACTGGGTTGTCCCAGGCTTCCAGCTATGCTGACTACCACCAGCTGTTTCTATGTTATTTTGTTGGATTGCTTTTTATTGTGCTCCCGTTCCCCGCCCCCTTTTTTTTTCTTCTTTAAATTTTGTTAATACTTTTTTGTTGTTCTTCTAATCGCCTCTAGGGGGGGTGTAGGTTAGGGTTTGAAGATGCACACCAGCCCGAGGGGGCAGCGCTTGATAAAGATCTAAATGGCGGCTAATTCTAGATGGGACGCGCCCCCCCGTCCCACCCTCCCTCCTCAGTCACTCAGCCGACTATGTCCCTTTAAGGAGCACTCAATTTACACTGTTCTCCTTAAGGCGACATAGTCAAAATAAAAATATGTACATAGATTTGGTCCAACATATCCACAGTAGATACTGGAACAGTTATTATTAATACTTAGTATTTCTTCTTAATGATAGTAAGAAGAAATACTAAGGTTGATTGTTATTATGGAACTTACTTTAGCTTGAAGTAACTTTTATTTTAAGTGGCTAACTTTTGAGATATTTGAATTGGTACCCTGCAAAATTAATTTTGGCAAACTTGTCAAAACTCTGACCCATAGGCTTCTGCAGTAGCAGGTTCTATTCAATTGCCTCAGTATTCCCTTCTATGTGGCTACACATGTTTATTAAGTGCACCAGTATCTAAGTTAGATATGTAGAATCAATATGGAGCTTTAAGCAGGGTAAATTTCAATCGCCGATGGTTTTGAGTTTCTGTCATTTTCCAAGATAAATACACTAGCTCGATCGTTATAATCTACTTTGTTTTAGACTGCAGCAACTTTTATTTTAAATGTGTCTCTTTTGAAATATTTGAAGTGCAAATATGTGAAATTAATTTTGGCAAGCATGACAAAACTCTGACACCATGGCTTTAGCAGTAACAGATTCTATTGACTGTCTCTGTATTCCATTATATCTGGTGATAAATGCTCGATGTATGCACCAGTATCTAAGTTAAATATGTAGAATCAAATCTAGATCAATATTTATGTTTTGAAAATTTGATATTTTCATCGGACTATGCAGCTTTAAGTAAATATATTAGGTTGATCATTATAACCACTCGGCAAATAAGGAAGAAGTCAGAGTTGGGCTGAGCCTATTTATTAATAGTTCTCTGGCAGGAGACTATACGCCTACCTATAAAAAAATAAAAATAAAATTACAGATGAAGTGACAGACATAGGGTCACATATTAGTACAATTGCGCGACGCAGGTGGCGCCCCATTCGCGCACACCTGCTCAAGGTGGGTGCGCGACTTCGAATACATTTAATATCGAATGCTCAGTAATAAACAATATATATACAATATAACCTTGGATTCTGCTACGTTACATTATATTATTATAATCCATTATAATACACATAACCACTCGGCAAATAAGGAAGAAGTCAGAGTTGGGCTGAGCCTATTTATTAATAGTTCTCTGGCAGGAGACTATACGCCAACCAGACCCCCAACCGGGGGGTCCCTCCAAACCAACTCTGACTCATACATGCGCAGCCAACTTGGCTGCCACTCGCATATCATTCAAGATGCGTACCGAGAGGGGGGTTCTTAAATATCTGTATACAGCATCACTTGTCCAATCGCCCCTTGTACGGATTTCTTCCAGAGAGGCACCACACATAGATAGGTATGTACACCCACCCCTCCTAAGCGAATGTGATGATAATAATGTGATATCTAATCCACATAGTCCCCCAAACCGTTTTAGGGTTGCCTGATAAATTTCATATGATAAAGGGAAACACGTACCACCATCGCCAGGCAACAAAAACGCTGGTGCACCATAATCGGCCGGCTGTTCCGAAAAATGCTTCTCCGTCCAATAGACCGCACACAGGGATTTATCCGGACACCTAGCTATCGGAATATCTAAAGATCTTTCTCTGAACTGTATCGTTTTCGACTTATATATTTTTATTACCATCCCCCATGGATAGAATCTAAAGTCCCTCCTCCGAACCATCGCATCCGAGAAAGTTATGTTGGATTTACGCAATAACCCCCTAAAGCTGCAAAGAACTGCTGCTCGCCATGCAGTGTGTCCAGTACTCTCATTTAAGAACGAAAATATTTTCTGAAGCATACCAGGCAACAACGGCATAGCCTGCTTTGGTGCATCTCCCAGTTCCCTCCGGATCCCTTTAAGAGTTGAGGAAATGACAAAATCCGAATAATCTATCCTAGGAGCTCCTTGAATCTTGAAAAAATAATTAAGTCCGCTTAAATAATTAATGATCGATGAATATTTAAGGGTCCTCGCTAGCCATGTCGCGTACAGTGCTACCTGGATAGCGTCACAAGGCAATGGTGCATGGGTTTCAGAAAACTCATCTATAAAACAAAAATACTTATTGATCTGCTTCTCTCTAACTATCATAGAATTCAGTGCGTAGCATTTATCTTGAAAATTCTTCTGCTCTAGCCTGAGCCTCCCGATTTCTGTAATGACAAGGGAGATCTAAATATACTACTGCAACATAATATCCCTTCAGGGTCAGCGCTATTAATTACTGCGGCCATGCTTACTTTATCTAATCTACTTAAGGCATCCGTTATTACATTAGTTTCAGTACTAATGCGGACCGAGGTAAAGACAAAGTTATGCTCTATGGACAGCCAGAATAATCTCCGAACATAGTACATAATCAATTTACATTTGGACCTGCCCGTACATAGTGCAGCTTCCACCGTAGCACTATCAGTGATCATTATTACAGAGGCTCCTTCCCAGGTATGTCCCCAGCGTTTCGCTGCCGCATAGACTGCCCACATTTCTTGTGAATCCCCGCACAGGTCACAATACGGCATGCCGGCTAGTGGAGCGAATGCAGACAACCGCTCAAAATAAAATTACAGACGAAGTGACAGACATACGGTCACATATTAGTACAATTGCGCGACGCAGGTGGCGCCCCATTCGCGCACACCTGCTCAAGGTGGGTGCGCGACTTCGAATACATTTAATATCGAATGCTCAGTAATAAACAATATATATACAATATAACCTTGGATTCTGCTACGTTACATTATATTATTATAATCCATTATAATACACATAATTTACGTTACTCCAGTGGTCAGTACCTTTCATTATAAACGGCTAAATTCTTTTAGATGTTTCATGTGAAAACATGAAACATTCATTTTTTTTCTGTGCACCTGGAAATCATCATCATTATCATCATGCTGTTGGTCGCGATCCGACAAAGACTGCTTTCATTACTTGACTGCCACTCTCCATTTAGCTCTCTGCTGTAAGAGTTGAGTCCATGAGTCGGTCTTAATGTCTCTCAGCTTCAGGTTTCTCTTGATGGTCATTTCATGAAAGCTGCCTACAAAAGTGTTGAAGTGCTGCTGGCTTTTGCAAGTTACCAGGTGCACTCTCTCGGGGAGCAAATAGAGGTTTCACACTGGCAAGAACATGTCAAGACAGGCGCAAAACTATTTGTCCCTGCAGTGGCTGGTCGGAAGATGTTGGGAGTTCCATACATCAACAGTCCTTAATGCTGACAGTGACATGGTTTTCTGTTTAGGGTTTGCTCCCTTAGCCTTTGGTTCTGTCAAGAACCGGTACCACAAGGCAGTGGTTTACAACTCTGCAGGGCAGGGGCATTAAACTCCCTGAGGTATTGCTATACTTGCAATACCTGCATACTACAGAAATACTGGATACAATAGACTTCAGCAGTAACACCTTCTTGCATAGTCCGTTGGTTATTAGTTTTTGTAATTTGTTTAGATAAAGATATTAACTTGGTTGCAATAATACACCTAGCCTTAGGTTCAACTAATTTTATTATATTTCAACTGCAAGCATGTAAATAAATGCCCTGACACAATAGGTTTCTGCAGTAAGAGGGTCTATTAAATTGACTAAGTTTCCCCTTCTATGCTTAATAAACTTCAATATTTAAGTTAGATATGTAGAAAACAATCTAGATAATTGCTTTGGTTTCGAAACATGCAGATTTAAATTGAATTAGTTTTCCCTTCTATGCAGCAACAAATAGCAAACAAATGCGCGAGTATTTAAAGTTGCATAGTCCGATGGTTTTTTAGATTTTGACATTTTCTGAGATAAATATATTAGGTTGATCGTTATAATGTACCTTACTTTAGCTTGAAGTAACTTTTATTTTAAGTGGGTAACTTTTGAGATATTTGAAGTGGAACCATACTAAATTAATTTTGGCAAGCATGCCAAAACTCTGACAGCATAGCCTTCTGCACTAACAGGTTCTATTCAATTGCCCCAGTATTCCCATATGTGTGGCAACAAATGTTTAATAAGTGCATCGGTTTCAAAGGTAGATATAGAGAAGCCAATTTAGATAATTATTTTGGTTTTGAAAATTTGATGTTGTCATTGGACTATGCAGCTTTAAGTTGTATATGTAGAATCAAGCCTGGTGATGAGTTTGGGTTTCGAAACTTCATGGTTTTATCAGACTATACAGCTTTATCGGGACCTCTCGCTGTTGAAGCTTGTGATATCCAGTATTTGAGTGTTTGCACCACAATTAGTTGTACATGCTTTCACTTCAAATATTTACAAAGTGGATATTTTAAAATAACATTTCCTTCAATCCAAATTAGTGTTGCGTAGAGTGATGATTTTAAACGCCCGGTCCGGTCACATACACGTTAGTGGACGTAGTTGAACATAGTGGAGGCTAACGCATAGTTGAACGTACTGGCATCCATACTTATCCAGTACGTTCAACTATGTTCAACTATGTTCAACTACGTTAGCCTCCACTACGTTCAACTACATCCACTAACGTGGATGTGACCGGGCCTTGAGTTTCTGACATTACATTTATGTAAATATATTAGGCTGATTACTATAACTAAAGCCTGTCACACCTCGCTGGATTGAGCACTGGACAGAATTGTCTAGTCCGGTGGTGTTCGGGGTGTGATAAGTATCAAAATGTATTAAAATGTGTCAAAATGTTGCAATATTGGGTCAAAGGCCGCTGGACGAACAGACATGAAACGCACATGAAACAGACATGAAACGGACATGAAACGGACATGAAACGGACATGAAACGGATATCCAAAGGACAAAACAAACTCAAACCGGACTTTGCCGGATATCAACAGACTTTGTTCGGTTTCTTTCCATTTCTTCAACCCGGCGAGGTGTGACAGTGGCTTTAGTATAAGTTACTTTTCTTTATCGTGTGAAATACTTCAACAGAAAATGGCTAACTTAGGGAGTTACTTGAAGTGTAAACATGCAATATAAATTTTGGCGTGCTTGTCAAAATCCTGACCGCCATAGGGTTTAGCAGTAAAATGTTCTATTTAATTGACTCAGAATTAATTCCCTTTTAAGTAGCGCCAAGATGCACAGTCTGATGAAGCAGCATATTTTCAAAAACCAAACAATGATCTAGAATTGAATCTACATATCTAACTTAGACACTGAGGCATGTAGTAATAAACTATTAAGCATGTGTTGCGATGCAGGAGGGAATGGTGAGACTGCAGAAGCTTATGGTGTCAGAGTTTTGGCGTGCTTGCCAAAACTAATGTTATATGTTTGCACTTCAAATGTCTCAAAACCTAGCCGTATAAAATAAAAGTGACTTCAAACTAATGTAGGTGGATTGTAACAATCAATTTAATGTATTTATATCAGAAAAATGATAGCAACTCAAAACCATCGGTCTATAGAGGGGGTGTGTAATGACATCACAAGGCAACTTTCGGTGGCCATATTGGATGACATACAGAAGGCTTGCAACTGCCTACACTGTGCTTATTTACTGATTTGTTGGTTTATTTGTCACTGTTTTGAGCAGTTTGGCCTCAGAAGTTGTTGATAAAGTGCTGTAAGTAAACACACTGGATGTAAACTGCCCAGAACCTCCCATAACACAAGAAAACTCTGTTTTAATGCATCTGCATGCATTCACAACATGGCTAGCGAGGGTGCTCGTAATCCAAGATGGAAGCCCGCTGACCGCTGATTGCTAAGTAATGAGGTCATATGCACTCCCTCTATGCAACTTTAATGAGTGCACCAGTATCTAAGCTGGATATGTAGAATCCAGTGGAGACAAGGCTTTGGTTTTCCTTCTCCAACGCTGTTTAGCGATATAGCGATATAGCGAATGGTAGACAGGAAGTGTGAACACTTATTTGTCTCACTTATTTGAACACTTATTTGCTTAGAGGGTGGACAGCATGGGCGGGGGCGGAGTGAGGGTCAGAGGGGCGAGGGGGGGCAATGGGGGGATAAGGAGCGGAATCGGAGGGAGGGGGAGGTGAGGAGGGGGAGCCAAGGAGACGGAGGGAGCGAAAGGGGGGGAGGGGAGGGGGTAGGGAGTAGGAGGAAAGGGAAGGGAGGAAGAGTGAAGGAGGGGGGAGGGGCGGGGAGAGGAGGTAGAGAATAAAGGGCAGCTGGAGGGGGACAGGGACAGGGACAGGGACTGCGTCGAGGATGGGGTCGGGGACGGGGACGGGGACGGGGACGGGGACGGGCACGGGGACGGGGACGGGACGGGACGGGATGGGACAGGACAGGACAGGACAGAACAGGTCAGGACAGGAAGAGACGGGGACGGGGACGGGGACGGGGACGGAGACGGAGATGGGGATGGGGACGGGGACGGGGGCAGGGATTTGAGGGAGTAGGAGAGGAAGGCAGAGAATTCAAAGGATGGGATGGAGAAGGGGAGGGAAGGGTGATTGGGTGGATGGGAAGGGCGAGGAAAGAACCTTAGAAAAGATTGGGGATATGTCTCTACTAAAGGCACCACCTTCCCCGCTCCCCGCGCCCTCTCCCCCGCCACAATGCACTTCGTGCACCCCCCCCCCCCTACACCCCGACACCACACACCACACAATAATACCGGCCCCGCCTTACCTCCGCATGGTGACAGGCTCATGCGCAGTCGTCATGTGTGTGACCAACTCGCTGAGCATGCGCATGCGCCGCGGCCATATGACGGTCTCCACTGAGGCGTGACGCACTAATACCCCTTGTTCCCTGTGCCTTTGCATGTGAACCCCGTAGACACCCGCCGCCCGGGGCCCACACGGACAGGCGAAAGGGCAAGCTTGAACGTGGACGGGAGGAACCTCAATGGCCTCTTTCATGTCTCTGAGGTCATTTAAAGTGTCAGGCCAAGGTCAAGTTGAAGGTCACTTCAAGGTTATTGCCTTTGTTTTCTCGGCTAAGTCTGTTGGTCGTGTGCGTGTGGCTGAGGAAGGAGTTTATTCTCCAAGAACTTTTTAGGTCTCCTGTTTCTCTAACGATTTGTCTCTTTAAAGCTGAATAGTCCGATTGTTTTGAGTTTCTGCCAATTTCTGAAATAAATATTTTAAATTGATTGTTATTAATCTACCTTGCTTTAGCTTGAAGTAACTTCTATTTTTAAATGCACAACTTTTGAGATATTTGAAGTGCAAACATGCTAAATCAATTTTGGCAAGCTTGCCAACATTCTGACATCATAGGATTCAGGAGTAATGGGTTCTATTAGTATTAAATTGCCTCAGTATTTCGTTCTATGTGCAACAAATGTTTTAAAGTGCATCTATATTTAACTTTAAGTTAGATGTGGATCAAATCTCGATAATTACTTTGGTTTCGAAAATGTGATGCTTGATCAGACTATGCAGCTTCAAACGCAAAGCATGCTTAGAGTATTCTTCGAGTAAGCTTCGAGTATGCTGTAAGTATGCTTTGAGTACGCGTTGAGTACACTTTGAGTATGCTTTGTTTGTTTGTTGTTGTTTTACATACTAGCAACATCTAAGGTCATATCAGGACGGGTACAACTTGTGACAGTGCGCACTCATGGTGACTTTATAGTGATGTCCCACTGGGAAACCAGGCTGCCGGCACCATGACCTGGTATCCCACTCAGTCACATTATCCTGATACTGAGCACACCAGCCCTTACCCTGTCCTAATAATGCCGAACGCCTGGCTAGGAAGCGACAAACACCAATTTTCAAGTCATTGGTTTGACTCGATCAAGGTTCGAACCCACGATCCCACGATCTACCAGCACGGGAGACGGACGCTCCAACTCATTCGGAGTATGCTTTGAGTATGCTTCGAATATGCTTTGAGTTTGAGTATGCCTTGAAAGTTTGAGTATGCTTTGAGTATGATTTGTGTATGATTTGTGTATGATTTGTGTATGCTTCGGATATGCACGGAGTATGCTCAGAGTGTGCTTAGAGTATGCTTAGAGTATGCTTAGAGTATGCTTAGAGTATGATTATAGTTTTTAAGAATATGCTAAGAGTATGCTTTGAGCATGCTTAGAGTATACTTATAGTATGCCTAGAATAATCATGGGGTATGTTTAGAGTATGCATGGAGTATGCGTATAGTATGCTTATAGTATGCTTTTAGCATGATTTGTGTATGCTTTGAAATGCTTAGTCTATGCTTAGGGTATGCTTAGGGTATGCCTAGGGTATTCCTAGGGTATGCCTAGGGTATGCTTATGGTATGCTTAGAGTATGCTGAAAGTATGCCAAGAGTATGCCGAGACTATGCTGAGAGTATGCTTAGAGTATGCTTGAGTCCTAAAGCAAACTAAAAGTATGCTTAAATTATGCTTAAGGTGTGCATAAAGTTCCTAAAGTCACATACTCAGATGATTTTGAGTTTTTTCCGCGTTCTGAGATAAATGCATTACACCGATTATTATAATCTATTTCACTGATGGTGGAAAAGGTGTGAAAGCATTCTGACCAATCAAGTGGACAGAGATGAACCGCCCCGGTGACACCTTTATAGCAATCCCCCAGTGATATATAAACAAAATGTTTATGAAAAAAAGACCCCACAAAACTTACTTGTTACTGAGTCATTAGTATTGGTAATAGTATTGGTCTGTGTGCATGTGTGTTTTTAACAATGCCTCTAGAGCGCATCGATTTATATCATCGGTTATTGGACATTAAACATATGGTCATTCTCACATATTTCTTTGGAGGAAACCCGCTGCCGACACATCGGCTACTCTTTCCAATAAGCAGCAAGGGGTCTTTTATGTGTACTTTCCCACAGACAGGACGTCACATACCACCGCCTTTGATGAACCAGTTGTGGACCACAGGTTGGAACGGTAAATAGCCGAAACTGCAAGTGTTCCACTGAGCAGGATCGATAGGATGAACACTCTACCGCCTGAGCTACGTCCCGCTCTGTGTGTCTGTGTGTTTGTGGGTGTGTATGTGTGTCTATACATCACAGTGGGACATCACTATAATAAAGGCGCCAGTACAGTAGTCGGAGAAGAAGGAAAGAAAACTAGCAAAAGCGTACCGCTTAAACGGCGCCAATGCTGCAGTCCTGCAGCCAGTGACCGCTAGGTCACGACCCCCCACCAAAGACCCTATAATACTAAGACAGCTCACTCAGCCTGTACTGTGTAATGGTTGGTGGGGTTGTTGGTTTTGGTTGGTGGTGGTGTGTTTTTGTGGTTGTGGTGGTGTTGGTTTGGTGTGGTGTGTGTGGTTGTGTTTTGTTTGGGTTTTGGTTGGGTTGGTTTGTTTTTTTTTTTTTTTTGGTGTGGTGTTTTATGGTGCTGTCACATTACGACGTTTCTCACCAACGCGTGTCGACGTGTCGTGCTTTTAGGTGAAACATCGGGAGACGTCGGGAAGCGTTACCCGCGCGTTACCTGCGCGTTACGCATGCGTCGGTACACGTCGGTACACTTTGAGTGACAGCAACGGTCACACCCACGCGTTGCCACGTCAGCGCGCGTTGGTGCGCATTGATTGTTTTGTGCTTGCACAAAACTTTCGACGCGCGCCGACGCCCACCGACGTGTGCATGCGGACGTTCTGGAGAAGTTCTGGGGACATCAGAAGCACGTCGGGAACGTCAGAAGCACATCGACATCGCTGGAATAACGTTATGCGAATGCTAGGCAGACGTTGCCACACGTTGCGCCAAATGGTTGCTTTGTTGTTTTACGTCCTACCAACATCTAAGGTCATATGAGCACATCGCGCCAAACTTTTTTTCTTTTTTTTTCCGCATGCGTCGACACACGTTGGCCGCGCGCGACTAACACACTGCGCTGACGCCGAAAAGTTGGACGCGTCTCGACGCGTAGAAGTTATTTTGCGCGTTGGCGGCACGCCGGTGAGAAACGTCATAATGTGACAGCACCATAATCAAAATGATCAAACCAACCACTTGGTGCGCTGGCTGTTCTCTTGGTTAAACAGGTACTATATTATATGTATAAACGTATATATGAATGTGAAAGATGTGTGATGATGGTGATGATGATGATGCTGATGATGATGTGTATTTGTTCATAGCAATTTCATATTGATGTGCATTCATACTTACCTATCTCATGCATAATATAATTGTATGTGTTTACATGTGAAACAGCAACCAGCAGCCATCTGATCAAACCCACCACAAGGTGGCACTGCGAAATAGACATTACCATGGGAGAGATAGGGAGTGAGCTGTCTTAGTATTATAGGGTCTTTGCCACCACATAAACAAGTAGGTGACCGTCTTGGTTCGACCTTAGATGTTGCTAGGACATATAACCTGTGATAAAAAATATATATAAAATCATGCCAGAAACATTGGATCAGTTGCCAAGTGCAGCCTGTACTTGACATGTTGAGCCCTGAGAGAGCCGTCTGCTGGAGATGCTATAAATAACTCAGACACCCGCGGGCGGACATTTTGGCGGGAAGCAGACGAGTGGGCGGGATGTGTTTTGGCGGGAACGCCACAGCAGCTGCCGTCTGATACTGCGCAGTGACCCAGTTTGTCGCCTTGGTGACTAGCACCGTGTTGTCACTATGTTCAGCCAGTTAGCCCGGTTAGCTCAGTCGGTAGAGCATGGGACTCTTAATCC
>CM059187.1:150343925-150381116 GCA_030323885.1 Branchipolynoe longqiensis | reverse complement strand
GTAGATAAAAGATTCACCCAGTACTTGCAGTAGGGGTGAAAAACAACCCATTAAGAAAAGAAGTGAAAGCTGGGTAAATGAAATCAGCGCATAAATTCTTAATTTTGGAAGCAAAATATATACTTAATATAAATTTATATCTTCACATTTATGCCCTACTTTTGAGTTGAAAAATATGATAAAACATGTAGTTTAATCGACTTTAAAAGTGAAATCGACAGCATTCTGTGGTCATCATCTTGTCTTTTTGCATTCTCTCCCATTTCACCAACTTTGTGCCGATATAAGTAGCCATTAGATACTGGAACCTGGAATTCCACTTCCTGTTACATGTTAAAGTAATCTTTGGCTGTGTTTATATTATTCCCCTACTCTGAGGAGAGGTCAATCTTTTATGTACCCTCACCTGATATCCCACTCAGTCACCTATCCTTGGGAAAGTTAGGGGAGTAGATTACTTAGACGCTGTAGTTGTGGGGTATGAGGATGGGGGTGGGGGAAGGTGGGGGGAGGTGGTGGTAGGGTGGGGGGGTGGGAGCCTCGTGGGACAGGATAGATCGGGTGATTAGGAGAAGTCTGGGCGGGAGTTACACATTAATTACAATTAGACTCACAGACAAGCACTTACATGATAATTAACGCCACTAGGGGGCGCGGCTGACGCCCCGACAACCGGCCGTGCGCACCACGTGACCTGCGATTAATGGCCGGCCGACTTGCGGAGATAGCCGAAAAATAAAAAATGTTTTTTTTTTTTAAAAGGAGGTATTAAGGGCTCTCCACTCCACGGTCCTTCCTAGAAAGACACAAATAAAAATAGATAGTTATGTGTTTAAATGGGTTTTATCCACCTGAAGAGATTATTTCTCAAAGTGGTGGCACTAGGGTTTGGGTCATAACTTTGTACAGTTATTATTCATATAATGAGATCATTTCTCAATGTTGTAACACTGGTATTTAGGTCAAAGCTTAGTTCAGTTATTATTCACATGCCGCGGTAATTTTTCAGGGGCACGACACTAGTATTTGGGTTGTAGCTTGGTACGGTTATTATTCATTTGATGAGATAATTTCTCAGGGGTGCGACACTGGTTTTGGGGTCAAAGCTTAGTACAGTTATTATTCACATGAAACGATAATTTCTCTGTGGCGCGACGCTGGTATTTGGGTCAAAGCTTGGTACAGTTATTATTTACATTACACGATAATTTCTCTGTGGTGCGACACTGGTATTTGGGTCAGAGCCTAGTACAGTTATTATTCACGTGACACGATAATTTCTCTGTGGCGCAACGCTGGTATTTGGGTCAAAGCTTGGTACAGTTATTATTCACATGACGAGATCATTTTTCAGTTCTGTTACACTGGTATTTAGCTTGTAAGTTGTAGCTTGGCACAGGTGTTATTCACATGAGGAGATCATTACTAAGTGCCGCGACATTTGGTATTTGGGTAGTCGCTTGGTACAGTTATTATTCAGATGACATTATTTCTCAGTGCTGTAACCCTGGTATTTGGGCCAAAGTTTAGTACAGTTATTATTAACTTACCGAGATAATTTCTCAGTGGTGCGACACTGGTATTTAGGTCAAAGCTTGGTACAGTTATTGTTCACTCAACAAGGTTATTTCTCAATGGAGTGACACTGGTATTTGGGTCGTAGGTTGGTACTGTTATTATTCACTCGACAAGATTATTTCTCAGTGTCGTGACACTGGTATTTGTGTCGTAGCTTGGTACAGTTATTAGTCACATGACGAGATCATTTCTCAGTAACCTGGTACTTCTCTTTGGGTTAGTCTAAAATGGCTCTTTTCCTACTTCCCCTGAAGCCAAACGACCACTTATATGGAATCTCCTTCCTCTACCAAGCAACATGACTTTAGAAATACCCACCAGATCTCAAAACTGCATAGCACAAGCCTCCGTGAATTGTGTAAAGTGCAAGTCACTATGTCAGGAACTGTAGCTGAATGTAGTAGATCATGAGACTCCCAAAATACTGTATATGTCACAATAGATGCACACTGCACGAGTGCAGACACATGGATGCGCATCTATTCAAAGTTAAAGAATTCCATGGATTTGTTTTTGTCATGCCTCTGAAATAAAGTGGGATTGCCTTATTTTATGTGCATTCAGTCTGAATATGATTGTCAATTTGGATTCGTTTTTGTCATGGCTCTGAAATAAAGTGGGATTGTCTTATTTTATGTGCATTCAGTCTGAATGTGATAGTAAATGTGTGTGAGCTTTCAATCTTGAAATGGGGGGTGTGCTTCTATTGCATAGCCTGCTTCTATTGGGCCACATACGGGAGACATCTTTGGGCCAAAGACGTCAAAATTTTGATTATTTTGCAACATCTAACCTCGGTCAAACTTTTGATATTGTAGTAATATCTATATTGCAATATTTTTGTGATAACAGAAATCCAATGGAAAATGTCCGATGATTTTGCAACATGTACTTGACATCAGTCTGACAGTGTGACACATCTGACACATCTGACCTATTCTGACGTCGATCCAACACATGTTTGCGGACTGGCTAAGTTGGACATATAGGATCAAATTTAACTAAGTATGTGTTTTGGTTTTAAAAGATTTATATTTTCATAAGACTACACAGCTAAAAGATACCACATTTTTGCAATGGTGACCAAATGCCATTTTCCTATTTTCTGAAAACCATTCTCTAATTGGGAAACAATTTCAAATTTTCAAACAATTACCTTTTTTCAAATGATAATTCTCAGTGTCTAAAATATTGTTTAAATTTGTGTTCATTGAATTACCAACTGGTTTTCTGAGATATTGCATTGTTGCAATGGTGTTCAAAGGCCATGTTCCTATTTTCTGAAAACAATTGTCAAATTCTTACAAATATAAAAACAATTACCTTTTTTCAAATGAGAATACTTTGTGTCGCAAATTTTGCTTAAATTTCTCTTCATTGAATTACCAACTAATGTTCTCATATACTTCATATTGAAATCCAGTGCAATCAAAGAGTGGCATGGTAATATTCATATGAAATTAACAGATTACAATAGAAATGCATTAAACAATTGTTTAATTAGAGGTAAAAGGACTGAAACCAAGAATGATAAAAGCTTGATTTTGGGTTGTTTACAATTGGGGATTTCTAGGTTAGCGGCGAAAACTCAGTACGCAAGGAGCAGTGTTAGGGCAAACACACCGAGTGTAAGGTAACACCGTGTCATGCATTCAGGCAGCTATTGGGGGCCCAATGCTCAATCAATCAATCAATAGTTCCATCCTCTAGTCGAGGGTTGGATGCAATGGTTCTCCACTTGTCCCGATGTTGTGCTGTTCTGATAGACTGTGAATAATTCAAGCCTGTCCACTGTGAAATATTTGTAAACCATGATGTTCTTGGTCTCCCTCTCCCTCTGCTGCCATTCACCTTCCCTTCCAACAATGTACGGTATATTGAACTCTGACGAATGATGTGGCCAAAATAAATAAGTTTCTTTGTCTGTATAGTGGCAAACAAGCTTTTCTTATTTTTAATTTTTCTGAGAACTTCTTTGTTGGTGATCTTCTTTGTCCATGATATTTTCATCATCCTTCGATAAGTCCACATCTCAAATGCTGCTAAACGTTTGTACATTTTCTTAGAGATTGTCCATGTCTCTGCCCCATACATTAGAGTAGACCACACATAACACTGAAGAATACGCTTCCTTGTTTGTATTAATATCTTACTTGATGTTAACACTCTATACATTTTGGAGAATGTTGTTCGGGCTATTGTTATCCTTCTTTTAATTTCTTCCTCACATCTCCCATCATTTGTAATCTTTTGTCCGAGATATATGAATTCGGATACTTGTTCTATGTTTGTGCCATCTATGGTTATATTGACATTTGGTTTATCTGTCTTTTTACTTATAACCATTGTTTTGGTCTTCCTGGCATTCATCTTCATGTTGAATAGTATTCCAGCTTTATTGATTCTATTCACTATATCTTGTAGGTTTTTCTCACTGTCTGCTAGTATTACAATGCCCAATGCTCAGAGGTAGTTAAATATGGAAACGCTCTGGCTATTCGCAGAGCTAAACATCGCAGTGTTTACCCAACTTTGGCGGTATGCGTTACTCTTCACTTTCCTTTGGGCCACTTTTAGAGGTATTAATTAACAAGCTGTCTTTTGCATCATGTAGATGAAATGTTCTTCTTCATATGGGTCTTCAAATCTTTTGAATTCGCCACTCGAAGTTTAATGAAAATTGCTCCGAATACTTTTTTCCCCGCTTATCAAAAGACTCTGTAAATCACTCAAATTTGTTACCTGTTTTCTATGTATTGGCCAATTTTCATGAATATGGAGTGATTGATGATCAGCGGATAAGAAACACACTCTCAGCAATTCGCAGAGCAGCTCTGCGAATAGTAATCAGTCTTCCGCTAATTCACAGAGCAAAGCAGCTTTGTGAATAGCCTCGTCCATATGGAAATCTGAATTCGGAAAGGTGAAGTTATTTAGCAAACTCACAATGACCCTAATATAGGAATTGAGACCTCGGATTTTGACCCGTGTTTCACCTCGGTCAATACTCACCCCGAAGTCCCTCGGGCATCATTCCCAAGCTCAATATCGCTCAATAACCCCGTTGTTGAAGATTTATACTGCCTATCATGGATAAGCCTGAACAGGCTTGTTTTCACCTTTAGACAGTTTGTCGATAGAAAGCCCGAGCCTACACTTTAACCGACCCAAGGGATTTTTAACCTCCCACACCACATAGACATGGTATGAGAGCAACTGGCCTTTGATGACGCTGTAAGTTATACACACTAAACACAGTGGTGGAAATCCAAATAGGCAGAGGTGGGGGCACAGGGAATCGAACCACTGACCTTCAGATTAGGAGTCCGACCTAGAAAAAAGTCAGACACTCTAACCACTCCGCCACAGAGAACACCACAATATTGGAGAATGTGCCAATAGACAACCAGCCACGTTTTAGTGTCGGTTTTTCTTCTTCAGAAAACTTCACCCCCCCCCCCCCCTCCATGTGTTCAGTGATGATCTTCCAACCTTAGTAGGCTACCCGACGCGGTGGCCGAATCGGTAGAGCGTAGGCCTCCTGTGCAGAAGGTCGGGGTTTCAATTTCCGGTTGAGTCAAACCAATATCTTACAAAATCGATACTTGTCGCTTTCTACTCCTAGCCAGGCGTTCCGCATTATATTAGAATAGGACAAGAACTGGTTTGGCTCAATGTCAGGATAATGTGACTTACTAGGAAAGTTGTACTAAGTAAAGCCCCAGTCACACCTACCCGGATCAGGGGCCGGACGAGCGCCAGACCGTGATCTGGCGTGGTCCGTGGTGATCCAGCGTGATCCGTGGCTGGTCCTTGGTGATCCTTGGTGATGCGTGGCTGGTCCGGCCTCGTCCGGGGTCTGCCCTGGATGTTTTAAAATGTTTAAAACATCCAGGGTGGTCTGGGTCATTTTGCAATCCGGGCTTGATCCGGCATCATCCGGGATGATCTGGGGGTAATCCGGGGGCGGTCCAGATAGTCCGTGGGTGCTCCAGGGGTAGTGCTTGTACTGTCCATGGCCACGGTTTAACCCGGACCAACCCCGGACTGACCCAGACATAGCCACACACAACTCCTGGACTGCCCGGATAAGACCCGGACAAGGCAGATGAGCATGGATTAGCCACGGATTGCCATGGAGCAAGTCCACTTCATGTCCGGGACTACTCCATGGACACACTGGGTAGTCCGGGGGTGGTCCGGCTCAGTCCGGGGCGATCTGGCCTCTGGTCCAGGGCTAGCCCATGGCTCATCCGGGTAGGTGTGACCGCGAGGCCAAAAACGACCAAAATAGCAATTTTATCCGGGGCTGTCCGGGACAGTCCGGGTGACTGGTCTGGGGGTGGTCCGGCTACAAATCCGGGACTCATCCAGGTAAGTGTGACTCGGGCTTAAGAGCTGAAACAGAAAACAGGTGAATCTGGAAGAAATTGGAAATGAGTTAATTGAGTTATGTTTATATGATTTGTTTGTCCGCTTATAGGTATAAGTATTCTGATATGCACATAGTCAAACCTACACGAGCGCTCTTATTATTTCAAATGTGTATGTATGTGCGTGTATGTGTGCATGTGTATGTGTATGTATGTGTGAGTGCATATTTGCGTTATATATGTGTATGTATGTAGGCATGTATACATATATGTATTTGTGCATATGTGTGCACTTATATATGTGTATATAATGTGTATATGTATGTACATGTATGTATGTATGTGTGTATGTATGTGTGTGCATCATGCATATGTACATGCATGTACACATGTATACATATATGTGCATATGTGTGCAATTATATATGTGTATATAATGTGTATATGTATGTACATGTATGCATGTATGTATGTGTGCATCATGCATATGTACATGCATGTATGAATGTATGTATGAATGTATACATATATGTATATGTGCATATGTGTGCAATTATATATGTGTATATAATGTGTATATGTATGTACATATATGTATGTATATGTATGCATCTGCCATCATGCATATGTACATGCATGTATGAATGTATACATATATGTATATGTGCATATGTGTGCAATTATATATGTGTATATAATGTGTATATATGTACATATATGTTGTAATGTATGCATCTGCCATCATGCATATGTACATGCATGTATGAATGTATACATATATGTATATGTGCATATGTGTGCAATTATATATGTGTATATAATGTGTATATGTATGTACATATATGTATGTATATGTATGCATCTGCCATCATGCATATGTACATGCATGTATGAATGTATACATATATGTATATGTGCATATGTGTGCAATTATATATGTGTATGTACATGTATGTATGTACATGTATGCATCATGCATATGTACATGCATGTAGGAATGTATACATATGTATATGTGCATATGTCTGCAATTATATGTGTATATAATGTGTATATGTATGTACATATATGTACATGTATGCATGTATGTATGTGTGTGCATCATGCATATGTACATGCATGTATGCATGTATGTACAAATGTATACATATATGTATATGTGCATATGTGTGCAATTATATATGTGTATATAATGTGTATATGTATGTACATGTATGCATCATGCATATGTACATGCATGTATGAATGTATACATATATGTATATGTGCATATGTCTACAATTATATATGTGTATATAATGTGTATATGTATGTACATGTATGCATCATGCATATGTACATACATGTACGAATGTATCCATATATGTGCATGTCTATAATGTATTATGTATGTACATGTATGTATGCATGTACATGTATGTACAAATGTATACTATGTGTATGTAGCTTTGCATGGATGTGCCATCACAAGTCGATACCTATCCCGATATATAATGACCGTAGGTGTTGCCAGGATGTAAAACCCCAACAAACAACCAACTAAGCGATCCGATCATGGACGGATGAACCTTTAAATGAAGAGCGTTCCGATTAATGTTTGCATTTCCTTCCTATCGAAATTACGCATGCGCACTGGGCACTGCACGCCTGCACGTGACCTTTGACCAAGTTACACCCCCACCCCACCCCACCCCCACCCCCACCCACCTCCACCCCCACCCCTACCCACACCTCCACTCCATCTCCACCATCCCTCCCCCCACACCTGCCCTTCCTCCTAAACGGCGGAATGTCTACGGCAACTGTTGCCCCGCCACTACTCTGGCCGGGGTTGTTACTTACTCCACTGTAGGCGGGTGATCTTGCATCCGCCACGGGGACCAGTGTAGCTGTCGGCGGCGAGCTGCGTTGTCAACGCAGTAAATTCGAAGACAACGCTTTCCCTTGTGACCCGCAGAGGGCGCCAGTGTATACAAACACACACACACATACCGCCGACAGGTAACTCCCGTCTCACACACACAGCAGGCTCCCCCCCCCCCCCCCACACTCACAGACAGCTAACTCCCCCCCCCCCAACTCACAGACAGCCTAACTCCCCCCAACACTCACATAGAGCTAACTCTCCCCCCCCCCCTCACAGACAGCTAACTCCCCTCTCCAACTCACAGACAGCTAACTCCCATCTCCCACTCACAGACAGCTAACCCCCCAACACTCACAGAAAGCTAACTCCCCCCAACTCACAGACACTCACAAACAGCTAACTTCCCTCACTCACAGACGACTAACTTCCACGCCCGCCCCCCCCCCACCCCAACTCATAGACAGGTAACTTCCAGCCCCCTCCCACACACACACTCACACACAGGTAACTGCACACACAGCTAGCTAACTCCACCCTCCCCCCACACACACACTCACAGACAGTAACTAACTCAACTCCACACACACACTCACACACACACTCACACACGCCCCCCCCCCCCCCCCCAGACATTTCACCAGACCTCCTTGGCCCGGTGACGCGGACAATGGGCGTCCCAGCGGGCGTCATCGGACGCTCGGTAATGTGCACTTCCGGTTGGTTTAAGTCTGTAAGGTCTCGCCCGCCTCAATTCCATTTTGTCCGAGCCCTGCGTTCAAAAGTTACCCCAAGTTGGGTTGGGGGCGGGTGGAGGTTGGGGTGGAAGTAGGAGTGGGGGGGGGGGTGCTGTTGAGGGGGAGTCCACTTCCGGTCTGTGCCTGCGCAGAAGGGTTTGAAATTAACTGCAGAATGCGCACACGTTAGGAGTGCGGGTTTTGAGTTTTGGGGGTTGGGGGTGGGGGTTGGGGTGGGGTGCTATTAGTCTTCTACAAGGTCGATCTTGAAGAAGCTACAGAAGCGATGACCCGAAAGACAAATCAGGGAGTGCATAGTGTATAAATCATCTAATTCTATAAATAATGTAATACTTCATTGCACTATCCCACATACTTACTATTCCATGATTGCCATAATTGCAGTATTTCATTATTCAGGAGCGTCTGTCTCCCGTGTTGGTAGATCATGGGATCGTGGGTTTGAACACTGGTCGAGACAAACCAATGACTTAAAAATTTATACTTGTTGCTTCCGAGCCAGGCACTCGGTTTTATTAGGATAGGTAAGTACAATACTGTATCTATACTATAAACACATATATAATGTATAACTATATGTACTATATATATACTATATATATACTTTATATATACTATATATACTATATATACTATATATATACTATATATACTATATATACTATATATACTATATGTACTATATATACTATATGTACTATATACACTATATGCACTATATGCACGATATGCACTATGTACACTATGTACACTATGTACACTATGTACACTATGTACACTGTGTACACTGTATACACTGTACGATGCATACACTATATACACTATATACACTATACACACCATATACACTATATACACTTTATACACTGTATATACTGTCTCCGACAGCTACAAGAAAAGTGCATTGAGCACGACCGACCACTGTACATGGTATTTGTCGATTTCACTAAGGCGTTTGATAGTCGGGAGGACCGGGCTATGGCAGCTACTGAGGAAGTATGGATGCCCAGAGAAGTTCACAACTATGATCGAGGCTCTACATATGGGAATGACTTCATTTCCCACCAGTCTGACTTCAGTGCATGGGTGCATTTTTGTAGCAATCTGCAGGCATCTTTGTATGCTGCAGTGGTGGATCTAGTGCTCCTGGTCAGCAACACTCTCTGGTGGGTTTGGTCTCTTCTGCTCATAAGATTCTGTAGCTCCTGATCATTGGGGTCGAACCAGTCCTGGTGTTTTCTGTCTGGCTTGCTGAGATATGTTTTAGCTGTGTTGTATACGACCTGCTGCATAGCTGCCCATTCCTCGTTTGGTGTTGAGCTTTCCTTCTCCTCCCATTGGGCAAGAGCACTGTCCATCTCCTGCTCGAAGCTCTCCCTATTACATATTACATATTACATATTGCATATTGCATATTCCGTATTCCATAATACATACTATATACTATATTCTACATACTACATACTATGTATTATATGTACATATATATATATATGAATACATATATGCCGTTTACATTTATTTATATATACTATATATATTGAGAGTTGGAACTGACCATCCTACTTCATCCATACACGCAGCGTTTTCGGCAACTTTGAAAAAAAAAGTGGAGTCAGTTGCCGTGCGTGGGCGTGGGGGTGGCAGTAGGGGTGAGGGCGGGGTGAGGGCGGGGTGGGGGCGGCTGTAGGGGTGGGGGGGGGGGGTTAAAGGTCAATGAGGTCGCTCAATCCCAGTTCACGGCGGGGTGGCGGGCGCGTTGTGCAGGGTGTGTGAACTCGGCCACGCCCCCCCATCTTCAGATGGTAATTAGGTCATCGATCACGTGGTGGCTGCGCTTGATTTATGATTGGCTGTCGCGCGGCATTGACTGACAGCGCGGGGGGCGTGTCGGCCGATTAGCTCTCGGCCGGCGTCCGTCCTCCGCCAGAGTATAAGACGTCGGTTATCTTTATGTAAGTAAAGAGGGGCTGGGGGATGGGTGGGTGGGGGTAGTGGTAGGTGAGGTTATGTGTGATGTGGGGGTTGGGTGGGTGGGTGGAGGGTGCGCTAGAATGTGTATGGGGAAAGTGGGGGGTGGGTGGGGGGTTAGATAGGTGAGGTTATGTGGTGGAGGATGGTGGAGGGTTTAGGTGAGTTGAGGGTATGTGCTAGAATGCTAGAATGTGTCAGTGGGTAGTGGGGGTCGGTTAGATTGGGGAGGTGGATGGATGGATGGATGGATGGATGGGTGGAGGGAGGGAGGGAGGGTATGTTTGAGGTGGGTGGAGGGTATGTTCGATTGTTTTGGGGGAGTTTTCAGTCGCATTTGTGCACTGAAGGCTGCAAATCTGCAGCACTGAATGGGCACAGCTGAAAGCAGTCCCATGTGGTCGGGAGTTGGCTTCCAATGGGTAGTGATCAGAGGAATTGGGGGGTAAGGGGGAGGGGGGAGGAAGGAAAAAGGCAGCCTAAGGAGCCCAACCACAGTCCTCTGAGAGGGCCGGGGGAGGCTGGATGGTTGGTGTAGTTTTACGCTCCAGTAAGATCCTAGGCCATACCAGGATGTGCACCGACTTGTGACAGCGTGCACTCATGGTGACTTTATAGTGCTGCCTCACTGGGAAATCAGGCCGCTGGCAGCATGACCTGATGTTCTAGAATGTGTTAAGGGGAGATTGGGTAGGAGAGTGAGTAGTGTACGTGGGAGGAGAGTGATGAGTTAGAGGTAGGGAGAGTGTGCAGGGATAGAGGAATGTAAAGGCCCTGTCACATTACGACATTTCTCACCAACGCGCACCAACGTGTTGCCTTTTTAGGCGAAATGTTGGCACGCATCGGGAAGCGTTACACACGCGTTACGCATGCGTAGGTAGACGTCGGTACATTTTGGTGCGCATGTCGGCACGCGTCGGCACGCATCGAAGGTTTTGTGCAAGCACAACAAATTTTCGACGCACCCCAACGCGTGCCGACGTGTCGGTGCGCACGTTCTGGGGATGTTCCGGGGACGTTCCTGACGTTCCGGGGACGTTCCGGGGATGTTCCGGAGATGTTCCGGACATTCCGGACGTTCCGGGGTCATCAGAAGCACGCTAGGCAGACGTTGCCACATGTTGCGCCAAATGAGTGCTTTGTTGTTTTACATCCTACCAACATCTAAGGTCATATGAGGATCTAGTGCCAAACTTTTTTTTTTTTTGCCGCACGCGTCGACACGCGTTGGCGGCACGCAATGAACGCGCCGTGTGGATGCTGAACTTTCTCCCAAACCGCCAAAAAGTTTAACGTGTCTCGACGCGTTGATAATATTTTGCGCGCTGCCGGCACGCCGGTAAGAAGCGTCGTAGTGTGACAGGGCCAGGGGGAGGAAGGAGTGGGGATGGGGGAGAGTTTGGGACTACGGGAGAAAGTAGGGGAGGGTGTGTTTGGGAGAGTACTTCTAGAGGAAGAGTGCTGGGTTGGGGGAGGAGTGGGGATGGGAGAGAGTATGAGAGGATGGAAATGGAGCGGGTGGTGTAGGATGTGTTTGCATTCAAGTGGAGAATGTCGGTAAAGGGAGAGTGTTGTTAAGGGAAAATGGGGGGGGGTGAAAAATGGGGACAGTGTGTGGGGAGGGAAACCGTGGGGGAGGGTGTGTTTGGCGAAGAGTGGAGAATGGGGAGTGTTGGAGCCAGTGTAATGATTTCAGCACAGGAGTGATGTGATCAAATTTCTTTGTGATGACGTGATGACGGGTTGATGTGATGACGTGGTCACGTGATGACGTGGTCACGTGGTCACGTGATACTATAATGTGACGTGATGATGTGGTCACGTGGTCACTTATCAGTGTTAGATTACCCAGGGTGCACCACTCCCCTGTGATAATCCCAAATTTCCGGGAAGCTTATCATCGTATGAGATATGTCCTTGCACACCGCCGTGATGTAGATTGATTATAGAAATGGACTAGTGGCAATCCACGGTAAGCTGGAAATTACCACACATATTAACTTTAGGACATCAGTTACAGGGGTTCAGTTCAGATTAATGCCAGGTACACACCTACCGTTTGTGCGCACCCACCTACCGTATATGATCTAAAACTGCCCGTTTCGCACACAAAAATCGCTAGGTGTGCGTGGGGAGCGCACACCTAGCGATTGCGATTCCCGACTAAAAACTCAGTTTTAGGGCTAAAACAGGCGATTGCGATTGCGATTCAAAAAATGAATCGGGTCGTTTTCAGTTTTAAGCGGGTCGGGTCGAGTCGCGAGTTTTAGTACGCAAATCGTAAACGGTAGGTGTGTACTTGGCATTAGGGGTGTTGGGAAGCGAGCAGGTGCCCAGAGGGGGCACGAAAACATTTAGAGGCTATTCTTTATTTATATTCACATAATCACTTATATAGCACATATATTAGGATATATTAATGTTCTTAGAACATTAATATACACTAATGTATATTCGTATATATATATATTAGTATATATTCATGTTCAAAAGCTCTATATTACTAATGTTTATGGCTCTGAATTAAATGTCTTTTAACTGTAAATTCCAGAACAATAATAAACCTAAAGGAAATTTTTCGGAGCAAGTAGAATAGTCGCACACTGTATGCAGATACAACTTCTCTAAATGACGACCATGGGCCCAACTTTAAATATTCCATTTAGGGAGAAGGTCGGTTTACGGAAGTTTTGTTAAGGCATTACCATCATATAGTGATTGATATAGGGGAGTGATGGAGAGTTTTTACTGCAGTTGGCGCCACTGCATGCCCCATTCATATATCTGTCCGCGCATGTATGCTCGATAGTCCATTATGGGATACATATATACATGTACATATATACAATTTTAACTGATTGGTTAAGTGGGGTTCAGTGCATACAAAAGCAATATTCAATATATAACCTGTTCATGTCTCACTGCCTCTGTTCTTCCGATTGCAAGACACCAGGGCCCGTATGCATGATGCGGTGTTAGCTTACACTCGGTGTGTTTGCGCTAACATCACTCCTTGCGTACTGAGTTTTCGTCGCTAACCTAGAAATCCCACCCAAAACCAGTTTTGGCTCGCTAACACCGCATCATGAATATGGCCCCTGCTCTATTAGTATTACCATCCTGATATAACCTTAGATGTTGCCAGGGACGTAAAACTCCAACAACCCACCAACCATCCTGCTATATTAGGACGATATTAGCATTAATGTGGAGTTTTCGTTTAAATCTAAGGTACCACTGTCATAATTCAAACAGAAATATTAATACTTACTACATTTTTGTGAAAACTTCAAGTGGAGAGGGATGAGCAATGGAAGGAGGAAGACAAATGACTCAGATTGACATATCTCATGTCGCGACCACATTTGAAAACATTATAGAAGAGCTCTTTTCCAAAAATGCCATAAGTGCCAGTGAAGTAAATGACTTTGCAATGCAAATGGCAATGCCAAGTTCGTAGATCGTGTTTTGGAAAAGAGCTCTTCATATATATATATATATATATATATATATATATATATAACACAAAAGCGACAATGAAATAAATGAGTTTGCAATGCAAATGGCAATGGCAAGTTCGTAGATCGTGTTTTGGAAAAGAGCTCTTCATATATATATATATAACACAATAAGTGCCAATGAAACAAATGAGTTTGCAATGCAAATGGCACTGGCAAGTTTGTAGATCGTGTTTTGGAAAAGAGCTCTTCATATATATATATATATATATATATATATAACACAATAAGCACCAATGAAATAAATGAGTTTGCAATGCAAATGGCAATGCCAAGTTTGTAGATCGTGTTTTGGAAATGAGCTCTTCATATATATATATATAAAGTGTGGCTACGTATAAGAAGGAAGATAGAGACACGTGTTGGGTCGGACACTTTATTGAGCGTCTGGCAAGCGAGATAATAGGCATACCGGTAAAAGTTTGAAATCCAAAGGCGCAGTGACTTGCCTGGGCGGATTGGTGCGAGAAGCGCCCGGTGGTGGAGCTAGTAGTAGGCAAAAGGGGGCAAATCCGGGCAAGGCACCGATTGGAAGATAATAATATATATATCAAATAAACATGATAGAATAATAATATTAATAAATACTCCGCCTATTTATACATGCATAATAAATTATACGTACTATAAAGTGTGGCTACGTATAAGAAGGAAGATAGAGACACGTGTTGGGTCGGACACTTTATTGAGCGTCTGGCAAGCGAGATAATAGGCCAAGGAGAAGCCTAAGCGACTCCCTCCAACCCAACACGCGACTCATCTGAGCAAAGGGCCGCGACCACCCTCAAATCGTTCACTATGCGAGTACCAAGGGGGGTCTGCAAGTAGCTGTAAACCGTCTCGGAGGCCCAATCGCCTCTAGCCTTCAATTCCTCGATTGTGGCCCCACACATAGCGAGAAAGGTGCAGCCCCCCCGTCTGAGGGAGTGGGAAGAGAGGGTGGACGCGTCAAGCCCAGCCCTAGTGGCAAATAACCTGAGGGTCTCCTGGTAAACGCGGTAAGAGAGGGGGCAGGATAGACCGTCCGAGCATGGGATCCGGAATGCGGGCTCCGATGGATCGGCCCGGATCTGCGCAAAGTGTCTCTCGGTCCAATGCACAGCGCAGACCGCGGTGTCGGGGCACCTGGCAATTGGGATCTCGAGCAACCGTTCCGAGAATTGGATGGTCTTGGAACGTCGGACGGTCAAGAGCATCCCCCAGTCATAGAAGACAAAGTCAGACCTACGAAGGGTAGAGTCTGACATAGTAACTTGCGACTTACGCAGGAGACCCCTGAAGGAGCATAGAATGGCCGCCCTCCATGCAACATGGCCTGGATTCTCAGTCAGGAGCGAGAAAATCCTCCGAAGCATGTACGGGAGAATAGGCATCGCCCGACGAGGCGCATCACCCTTGACCCGACGGATCCCCTTTAGAGTAGCGGCCAAAACGAAGCTCTTGTAATCAATGGGCGGCTCGCCGTTTTGCCTGAGGAAATAGCTCAAGCCGCTCAGGTAGTTCAGAATCGACCGATACTTAAGGGAGCGGGCGAGCCAAGTGGCATAGAGGGCGACCTGCTCGGAGGAACATGGAATAGGGGCCCTGGATGAGTTGAACGACTCAACATAAGTTAAGTATTTCTGCACCTGGACCCGCCTCGCGATGGCCGAGTTCTTTGCGTAATATTGACGCTGATATCCCATTTGTTCCTTTTTTAGAGCTGATATCCCTGCAAAGAAGAAAAGGGGCATCAAAGATATGGCAACAGCATAATGCAGAAGCGACGTCGGCTGCTCTAATCCTGGCAACGCTGTCCTTTTGACCTAGTCTACTGAGAGCGTCACAGATAACATTAACGGTGCTAGGTATATAAACTGATTCGAATACGAAGTTATTTTCCACCGCAAGCCAAAATAGCTTGCGGAGGAAAAACATAATGCCCTTAGATCGCGACCTGCCTGTGTTCAGGGCTGCCCGAACCACAGCACTATCAGTCACGATCATGACGGTGCTGTCGGCCCAGCCAGCACTCCAACGGAGGCAGGCCGCATAGACAGCCCACATCTCCTGGACATTAATGTGCGATGTCCCTGCGTGCGGAGGAGGGATGACAAGGTGGTGGCCAACATATGTCCCGAGAGGCTCGCTGGCACTGGCGAGGAAGGAGCCGACCAACCAATCGTTGCCATGGAGGGCACCGAAACCCCAGTTGGAGGCATCGCTGTAGGTTGATACAACCGGGGCGAACTTGCCGAGGATCTTAGCCTTGCCGTTAAATGTGCCAGCGAAGTTCAGCCACCAGTCGAAGTCATCCCTAACTCCCTTGTTCAGACGGACTCTGTGGTGGGGCTGCTTTAGAGTGGCCATAAGATCGTAAATGGATCTGGTAAAGGTCCTACCACCCCTAATAACCTTAGAGCAGTGAGCAAGGAGTCCACCCACACGCTCGAGGTCTTTTTTGGAGGCTTTCCTCCGACCACGGAGTCCGCGTAAGACCTCCCTTGTTTTTAGCAACTTGTCGTGAGGGAGGCTGAGCTCAAGAGTAACGGAGTCAACATCGATCCCGAGGAACCGGACTTTGGTGTCTGCTTTGCTTACCTTCTTGAAGCTGACGAAGAACCCAATCCTCCTCAGGATCCTTATCAAAGTCATCTGGCCCCGCTCGACCTCGTGCCTGGTACCACCGACGACACAAAAGTCATCCAAGTAGTTGACTACCCGGTCAAGGCCCTCGCGGACGCAGCATCTGACAACAAAATCCGAGATTTTGGAGAAGATGTAGGGGCTCGAAGACAGGCCCATGCTGAGGCGGTTGTCGAGAAAGTAAGCAAAGCCTGGACCACCGGGTCTCCTGTACCGGAGACCCTGGCGCTGGCGGTCCTCGGGGTGGATCGAGACTGCTCTGAATGCGTCCTTAATATCGACGGTTCCCAGCGCGTCGCCCTGCTCCAACATGTCTGTCACAGTATCCAGACTTTTGTAGGAAAACTTGCGGCAAACCTGGTCCGTGAAGTTATTGACAGAAACCTCCGAGGGCCTGCTACAGTCGATGACGACCCGCCCACCGCCGTCGTCCTTGGGGACGACGAATGCATCGTGGGTACAAGCTGCGGGCACATCGATGACGGAGATAACACCATCAACCTCCTCATCACGGACCTTCCTGGCAATAATGTCGGCCTCCCAGGCTGACTTACCGCGAGTCTTCGTTGGAGTGTAACTTACCGCACACCCGGGATTAACCACCCGGAAACCGAACGTAAAGCCGATCAGAATATACAACCAATCGGGATCGGTGTCGCCCCGGAGGAATAGCTCGGTAAAGACTCTACAGGGTCTCAGCTGGGTAGCAACACCGGCGATACTGTGGACGCACGCACAGGAGCCAACCACACAATCATTCGTGACCTCAATCGTCACGGGTGGCTCCCCCTCCCGTTCACGAATGTGGACAAGGAGGCTACTAGGATTGCCTTGCTCGACGAACAGGCGATCTACCCGACTGGCGCCAGCTGGTTGAATCCAGCGTAAACCCTCACCAAAAGCACCGACTCGTAGATGGTTCTTGGTAATATTATCGCGAGCAACAACTTCAACAACACCTGAAAAGTTTGAATTTATATTATGAATATTTTCAGGGGGAAAAGAAACATGATTGTCGGTATTCGTTATGTCCGAATCAGGGTAGTGAGGGGCGTTATCGACGTCAGCGACTGGGGCCGCAATGTCCAGGTCGGGTGTTTGGCAACCAACGTCCTTGGATCGGGTGGTCCTCGGACGTCAGTCTTTGCACTTAGACCGGGTGTGTGCCTTTGAGCCACATACGGAACAAGCATGTGAGAAACGGCAGTCCGAGCGGACGCATCCGTTGTCCCCGTTCCATGCATAGCATGCCCTACGCGCCGATGATCTGCCCGGTGAGCGTTTCCCTGCGGAACTGTGGCTCCAGTTTGCAGCCTTCTTCGTCTTCATGTTATGGGGACCATAATGCTCGATGCTTTCGTCCTGGTGCATCTTGGAGAAGGCCGCAAACCCGACTGTCTCACCTAGCTTGCGGATAGCCAGCACATGGTCCACATGAGCGATGTCCCTATAGTGGTCATCCCTGGCTCTTGATGATATAAAGCTCACGTGTTCTAGGAATGATCTGTAGTCGGCTGTCGTCAGGCCAGGGATGTCTAGGCACCACTGGCAGGAAGCCTTAATAAGTTTGTGAACGTTCATCTTTCGAACGTCCTTACCCTGGCCGTACTTCCTTAGGGACCACTTACTTCTTCTTCTCCTGGAAGCGCTGTCGTCGCTGCTCGACCTTGAAGAGTGTCTCCTGCGCCTGCTCGACCCCCTCGAGCGTCGACGTGAGCGACCGAAGGTCGAATGTCCGTCGTCGTGGTCGGATCCGCGTGTCCATGTGGGGGGAGGCAGGTGGACGTCCGTCGCCCGCTTCCGGTCGTCCATGTGCGGTGTGTCGTCCCTTGTGTGTCGAGTTGAACGGCGATGGGCGTCGGCGGCGGCAGAGTCGGCTTCGCGTCGTCCGTCTTCAGTTTCAGGAGTCGTCCGGCGCCTCATTCGTCGTTTTCTTTGCTCCTGTTTCAAGGCCTCGAGCTCGTCCTCTAAGTCGGCAACCCTCATCTCGGCCTTGATATTGTCGATCGCCTCCCTCGCGATCCGTTCCCGGTCGTCCAGCGACAGCCCTGACAGGGCAGAAGTCGTCGATTCCATGTCGACGCACTCGACATGGTCCGCTGCGGGTTTAGTATTTTTCGAAGATTTGGCGCTTCGCGTCGACATGCTTGCTTGAACGGGCGTGTCGATACTTCGACGAGAACAAGTAGCTTGGTCTTGTTTGTGTGTATAGCCACACTCAATGCAAAACCCTTGGCCTATACCTGGCATCCTACTAATCCGCTTAATCTGATTACAGGCGATGCGTCCCTAATCCGCTTGAACAGCTTAACAATGGGCCCTAATCCGCTTATTGATGCCTAGGCTCAAGCAATAGTCAGTTAAGAATGCCAAATAAGCATAAAGGTTATTTAAAAAAATAGTGCAAATTGTGTGTGTCATACTTGATGTTACTTGATCTTAGTAAGTCAACTTGATGTTATAATAAAAGTCAAGAATTTATGCACTAATATAATCGACATTCACGAATAACGAAGAGGTAAGGAAATTTGATGTATGATTGGTTAAGTCGACAGGGATTACACATCTTTCAAGCGTGTAATTGAGCGTATCTGCACGCTCCACTCCTCTCGTCGATCCTAGTCGATCCTGCTCCTCCTGCTCCTCCAGCGTCGACGTTGGTCGACAACATGCCGTCCATACGATCTGCAAGTAGTGTCGACCGAAAAGGGGTCGATATTTAAAATGTTTTTACGGTACCGTGGTTGACGATCGATCACCCATTGCATCTGAGGAAACGACACACATCGTCCCTTGGCGGCTCCCCTCCGGTTCTAGTCGTCCGCTGGCCCGGACGATCGGTATAGCAGAAGTAAGGTAAACGTGAACGTAAACACCAACACAGGTAGGAAGTAGACTGTGAGGTGTGTCCAGTTTATATATATATAACACAATAAGAGCCAATGAAATAAATGAGTTTGCAATACAAATGGCATTGCAAATGCAAATGGCAATGCCAAGTTCATAGATCATGTTTTGGAAAAGAGCTCTTCATATATATATATATATATATATATATATATATATATATATATATACATACATAACACAATAAGCGCCAATGAAATAAAAATGAGTTTACAATGCAAATGGCAATGCCAAGTTTGTAGATCATGTTTTGGAAAAGAGTTCTTCATATATATACAATCAATCAATAGTTCCATCCTCTAGTCGAGGGTTGGATGCAATGGTTCTCCACTTGTCCCGATGTTGTGCTGTTCTGATAGACTGTGAATAATTCAAGCCTGTCCACTGTGAAATATTTGTAAACCATGATGTTCTTGGTCTCCCTCTCCCTCTGCTGCCATTCACCTTCCTTCCAACAATGTACGGTATATTGAACTCTGACGAATGATGTGGCCAAAATAAATAAGTTTCTTTGTCTGTATAGTGGCAAACAAGCTTTTCTTATTTTTAATTTTTCTGAGAACTTCTTTGTTGGTGATCTTCTTTGTCCATGATATTTTCATCATCCTTCGATAAGTCCACATCTCAAATGCTGCTAAACGTTTGTACATTTTCTTAGAGATTGTCCATGTCTCTGCCCCATACATTAGAGTAGACCACACATAACACTGAAGAATACGCTTCCTTGTTTGTATTAATATCTTACTTGATGTTAACACTCTATTCATTTTGGAGAATGTTGTTCGGGCTATTGTTATCCTTCTTTTAATTTCTTCCTCACATCTCCCATCATTTGTAATCTTTTGTCCGAGATATATGAATTCGGATACTTGTTCTATGTTTGTGCCATCTATGGTTATATTGACATTTGGTTTATCTGTCTTTTTACTTATAACCATTGTTTTGGTCTTCCTGGCATTCATCTTCATGTTGAATAGTATTCCAGCTTTATTGATTCTATTCACTATATCTTGTAGGTTTTTCTCACTGTCTGCTAGTATTACACTGTCATCGGCATATCTAAGATTGTTGACGTTCATGCCACCTATTGTCACTCCCTTGCAATCTTCAATGTGTCTGAAAATCATCTCTGTGTACAGGTTAAATAGACATGGTGACAATACACACCCCTGTCAAACTCCTCGTTTAATCATAACTTCATCCGATAGGCCCTGCTCCATTTTTATAAATGCACGTTGTGTCCAGTATAAGTTCACAATTAGTTTAATGTCTTTGCCATTGACACCAATATCTTGTAAACATTTGATTAACAGTTCATGATTGACTCGGTCGAAGGCCTTCTCATAGTCAATAAAGCAGGCATAAACATCCTGGTTCACTTCACAATAACGTTCACAAATCATTCTCATATTGAAAATCCCTTCACGTGTACCTCTTCCAGATATAAACCCACTTTGTACGTTACTGATTTGTTCTTCAATTTTCTGTCTGTTTCTCAGTAAAATTATTTTCAGGATCATCTTCAACATATGACTCATCAGGCTTAGTGTTCTGTACTCAGTACACAATGTTGGTTTTAGCTTCTTTGGGAGTCATACAAATATGGATTCATTCATATTCAATGGTATAAATCCAGTCTCATAGATGTCATTTACTAGCTTATGAATGATTTGAATCCCCACTTCATCTAGTCCTTTTATCATTTCTGATGTTATCTGGTCACTTCCAGGAGCCTTACTGACTTTAGATCATTGATAGCCTTCTCAACCTCTGATACTAATATAATATTCCCATCTTCTTTCTCAATTGTGGGTGGGTTCCCTCTGTCATCATTGTATATATATATATATATAAAACACAATAAGTGCCAATGAAACAAATGAGTTTGCAATGCAAATGGCACTGGCAAGTTTGTAGATCGTGTTTTGGAAAAGAGCTCTTCATATATATATATATATATATAACACAATAAGGGCCAATGAAATAAATGAGTTTGCAATGCAAATGGCAATGCCAAGTTCATAGATCATGTTTTGGAAAAGAGCTCTTCATATCTATATATAATATATATATATATATATATATATATATATATATTAATATATATACATAACACAAAAACAATAAGCGCCAATGAAATAAAGGTTTGCAAGCAAATACAATGTCAAAGTTTGTAGATCGTGTTTTGGAAATGACTCTTATATATATATTATATATATATATATATATATATATATATATATATATATAACACAATAAGCGCCAATGAAATAAATGAGTTTGCAATGCAAATGGCAATGCCAAGTTCGTAGATCGTGTTTTGGAAAAGAGCTCTTCATATATATAACACAATAAGCGGCAATGAAATAAATGAGTTTGCAATGCAAATGGCAATGCCAAGTTTGTAGATCGTGTTTTGGAAAAGAGCTCTTCATATATATATAACACAATAAGCGCCAATGAAATAAATGAGTTTGCAATGCAAATGCCAATGCCAAGTTCGTAGATCGTGTTTTGGAAAAGAGCTCTTCATATATATATAACACAATAAGCGCCAATCAAACAAATTATATATGAAGAACTCTTTTCCAAAAGATATCTACAAACTTGGGATTGGCGTTGCAAACTATTTTTTAAAGATCGGCACTTATTGCATTTTGGAAAAGGGCTATTCTTTGAAACTGTCTTGGTGGTGATGAAAATGGGAAATATTTCGCCTAGAACGGGATTCGAACCCACACTTCTTGCCATTCCTGGCTCACGTTCTAACCATTATGATTATGCAACTTGAACTCTTTTTTTATTGTCATCGGTTGGAAATAAGAAATATTGCACCTAGAGCAGGAATCGAACCAAACTTCTGGCCATTCCGGGATTAGCATCCTTACCATTTTCCTATCGAGGCTACCTGATTCAATCACCCTACCTGTCTATGCAGTTCCTTGTCTGAGAGGCTGGCGCTAGTTTGTACAATCATCATCATCATCATCATCATGCTGTCAGTCGCAAGGCGACAAAGACTGCCTTCATTACTTAACCGCCGCTTTGTGCGGTTGTACATTTCATAAAAGCTGCCTTCAAAGTGTTGAAGTGCTGCTGGCTTTTGCAAGTTACTAGCGGCACTCTCTCAGGGAGCAAATAGAGGTCTCACACCGGCGCAAACATGTCAAGACAGGCGCAAACTATTTGTCCCTGCAGTGGCTGGTCAGGAGATGTTGGGAGTTCCATTCATCACCGCCCTTAATGCTGCCACGGTAACATGGTTTTCTGTTAGGGTTTGCTCCCTTATGCTGGTATGTTGGTTGGTTGTGTTTTGTGGGGTTTTTTTGTGGTGTGTTGGTGTTGTTTTTGTTGGTTTTTGTGTGTGTGGGGGTGTTGTTTTGGGGTTTTGTGTTGGTGGTGGGTGGGTGTCCTTTGATTCTATCAAGAACCAGAACTTGTACCACAAGGCAGTGGTATACAACTTTGCAAGGCAGGGGCATTAAACTCCCTGAGGTATTTTAGCACCTAAGGTATCCCAGGTACTGCATTACCCGCATACCACACGTTTGTACAATATGCCCTAGTTATCTGATAACGAATTAGCTTGATGATAAAAGAGTCCTCTGGGTTGTGAAGTGTGCAAAAGGAAAACAGGGAAACGAGGGCAGCTCATTTCAATATTCCTTTCAAAGCTTTGTCAGAGTACCCCCCCCCCCCCCACACTCACTCACTTTCTCAACTCGGAAACCTTTTCAACTCACCCCATACAGACATACGTTCTTCCATAAACATCTGCGCAGTTATACCTACACACACACGCACTTACACTCACTCATACCCACACACACACATGCACTTACACACACACTTACACTCACACACACACTCACTCACACACACACTCACACATGCACTTCATCACACACTTACACTCATACTCATACTCATACTCATACTCACACTCACTCACACTCACACTCACACTCACACTCACACGCACACTCACTCTCACATTCACATGCACTCTCACACTCACTCACACACACTCTCACTCACACTCACACGCACACTCACACTCACACTCACACGCACACTCACACGCACACTCACACTCACACTCACACGCACTCTCACACTCACACATATTCACCTGCTCTCCTGCTCTCCTCCCCTCCTCCCCTCCTCCTCTCCTCCTCTCCTCCTCTCCTCCTCTCCTCCTCTCCTCCCCTCCTCCTCTCCTCCCCTCCCCCCTCCTCCTCTCCTCCTCTCCTCCTCTCCTCCATTCCTCCTCTCCTCCTCTCCTCCTCAAAACCGCCGGTCCACCCCTTCACCACCCTTCCACCGCCCCCATCCTCCCCAACCTCCCATCCCCAAACCAGCCTCATCCTCTCCTCCCATCACTCATCCCCTGCAGAATGCCCCTCTCCTATTCCCATCTTCGCGATGTCCTGAATTCCCTCCCCCACCCCTCTCTCCTCCACCCCAACTCTCTCCCCACATCCTCCTCCATCTTCCCACCACTTCCCATCCTCTTCCCCACACGTCCTGCGCCCTCTCTTGAACCTCTCTCCACCCCATCAACCAACCCCTACGCCATCATCCCCATCCCACCCCTCCTCCTCCTTCTCCTCCACCCTCTCTAACACCCCCTGCCACTTCCTCCCCCTCCTCCTCCTCCTCCTCCCCCCTCACCATCCTCCCACTTAGCTCCCAAGTAACCATCACGAGTACAAAGCAGCAAGGCGCCATGATTAGTGGGCAGAAAGCCTTTAACCAATGTTAGTAGTACTGGTAGCGCCACCTGGTGGAGACTTTCTGGGCGTGTGTACTGTGTAGAACCGGGGGGCGGGGGGACGGGGGGATGGGGGGCACATTCGCCATTTGTGTATGTTGGGGAAGAAAATGTATCAAAGACCCCCCCCCCCCTCCCAGCCAACCTCCGCATATGTTTATTCCCCCATACACCTCTGCCATAATTGGCGACACCAGTGCCAGTATTTATAACTACATTATATATAGGCTATGTACTCTATTATGTCAGTATTAACAAATCAATTATCATTATTCACTTTCCATGTTTTCGCATACTATAATAACCTGATGAGTTGAGCGTCCGGGTCCCATTTTTGTAAGTCGTAGGATTTGAATCCCGGTATTCGAAAATCGGTTGAGTCAAACCAATGACTTCAAAATGTGTCTCTCCCTAGTCTGGCATTTGGTGTTACTAGGATAGGGCAACGAGCAGGTGAATGAGGAAGACCAATTGTCTGCAATTGAAAATTCACCCGCTTGATCATGTAATTTACCAAATTTGTATTAAGCACTCTAACCTAATGTTTCTCTATTTATCTGGTCTTCTGGTTCCCTAGCCTACATATTGACACGAGACGGTACCAGTTAAGTGGATCGCTGATTCGATTGGATAGATGATTTCATTCACATTAAAGTTGCATTGTCCGATGGAAGCATCAACTTTTCAAAACCAAGTCAATTATCTAGATTTGATTCTACATATCTAACGTAGATACTGGTGCATTTTTTAGGAATAGTGAGGCAATTTAATGCAGAAGCCTATGGTATCAAGGTTTGTACATGCTTGCCAAAATTAATTTTGCAGGGCTGTACTTTAAATATTGTAGTTTGATATGTGTAATCAAATATGGCTAGGTGTTGCAGTTTACAAAAAATTATGCTTTCATCAGATTATGCGGCTTTAATTACGTCTGCTTTAAAAAAAAGCTAACCATGACCAGCTGCAACACACCAGGTGGGGTCAATATCTAGACCTTCTCTCCATCTCCCCCCCTCCCCCCCCTCAATTTGTGCTTTTAAAGTAAGGAACTTATTAGAAAGTTAACTCAGATCAACAGACAGTTGAGACACTGTCCAAATGTGTAATTTTATGTGCCACCACCAGCAAATAAATCTTTTTCTCAACCTCAGACCAATAATATATATCAAGATTATACCAATATGGCGGTTCTCTGTGGCGGAGTGGTTAGAGTGTCTGACCTTTTTCTAGGTTGGACTCCTAATCTGAAGGTCGGTGGTTCGATTCCCTGTGCCCCCACCTCTGCCAATTGGGATTTCCACCGCTGTGTATAACTTACAACGACACCAAAGGCCGGTTGCTCTTATACCATGTCTATTTGGTATGAGAGGTTAAAAATCCCTTGGGTCGGTAAAACTGTAGACTCAGGCTTTCTATCCACAGACTGTCTAATGGTGAAAACAAGTATTCAGACTTATCCATGATAGGCAGTATAAAGCTTCAAGAAATGTATATGAACCAGACTTGGTGCCCAAACAAGTAGAGCGCAGGCCTCCGTACGGGAGGTCAGGAGTTCAATTCCCGGTCGAGTCAATAATAATAATGTCGAGTGCGAGGCTAGGAAGCGACAAGTACCAACCATTGGTTTCACTCTACTGGGAATCGAACTCCCGATCTTCCGCCCGGGAAGCCTGCGCTCTACCAACTGGGCCATCGCGTCCGGTACACAAACCAAGTAAAGCTTGCCGCCTTCAGTGGAGCGATGACAGGTGCGCGCTACCCGGACACGGTGCACCCGACTGGCACCACCTCAAACACTTTGCGCGGGCGCAGCGCACCCGCTGAGACCCACAATGTACCAGGGTGTGGGGGGCGGGGTGGGGGGGGGGGGGGGGGAGAAAGCATTTCCGGGTTTGCTGCTGACGCAATTGGACATCTATGTCGGTCATCAGCTGGGTTCTGTTTCCATAGCATCTTTAAATAGATCAGTTCAAATTGGGTCAAAATGGCAGCCCGATTCATTCTGTTTCTCTTGAAAAAGAAAAGGAAAAAAAGTATATTTTAGAAAACTAAAAAAGGAAATCACTGGTGATTAAAGCAAATTGAGGCCATAAATGCTAGGCATGATTTACCCGCGAGGTAAACTTGATGCCTTAAAATAAAAAAATTAAAAACGATCAATGTTTGTTTGTTGTTGTTTTACGTCCTAGCAACATCTAAGGTCATATCAGGACTGGTACCGACTTGTGACAGTATGCACTCATGGCAACTTTATAGTGCTGCCCCACTGGGAGACCAGGCTGCCAGCACCATGACCCGATATCCCGCACAATCACATTATCCTGACACTGTGCTAACCAGTCCTTGTTTGATCCTATTAATGGCGAGTGCTAGGCTCGGTAGCGACAAGTATCAATTTTATAAGTCATGAATTGACTCAGTCGCAGTTTGAGTCTTTCTGCAGGGGAAGCATTCACGGGAAGATTCGGCCACCGCGTCCAGTTGTATGGGCTGTGTGAATGCTGTGTGTATATGTGTGTGTGTGTGGGGGGGGGGGGGGGGGGGTCTTGATTAGCATCCCTAGACCCCCGCGAGGATCAGAGTGATGGATGAGGGGGCTCGGGGGGGTGGGGGCACTCATCCACTGCCAGACAAGGCTTATGACCTGTATTATCGCGTCAGCACTCAACATCCGGTCAGCCACCACACAGGCATTATCCGCGTTTCAACAGGTAGTTTCCCCTCCCACCCTCCATCGTACACCCACCCACCTACCCTCCATCGTACACCCACCCATCCACCCTCCATCGTACACCCACCCACTCTCCATCGTACAGCCACCCATCCACCCTCCATCGTAGACCCACCCACTCTCCATCGTAGACCCACCCATCCACCCTCCATCGTACACCCACCCACCCTCCATCGTACACCCGCCACCCTCCATCGTACACCCCCCACCCCCACCCACTACACCCACCTGGTATCACAACCTCACCCCCCCCCCACCCACTACACCCACCTGGTATCACAACCTCACCCCCCCACGCTCTCCCCCTCACTCACGTACTCCTCTCCTTTTCACCCTGTCCACATTCGCAACCAACCAGCCGGCGTTCTCACACTTCTACCTCCTCACACCGCCAGACGCGGTGGCCGAATATGTTAGGCCTGGTACACACCTACCGTTTACGATTCGCGCACTAAAACTCGCGACTCGACCCGACCCGCTTAAAACTGAAAACGGGCCGATTAATTTTTCGAGTCGCGAATCGCAATCGTAATCGGCCGGTTTTATCCCTAAAACTGAGGTTTTATGCGCGAATCGCAATCGCTAGGTGTGCGCGGGTAGCGCACACCTAGCGATTTTTGTGTGCGAAACGGGCAGTTTTAGATCGTATACGGTTGGTGGGTGTGCACAAACAGTAGGTGTGTACCAGGCATTAGAGTGCAGGCTTTTTGTTATTGTTGGTACATTAGTTGATTGAGCAGGGGAAATTTCAATCGCAGGTAATTGGTATTCCTCATTCCACTACTCCTTGCCCTATCCTAGCAATGCCGAGTGCCAGCCTAGGTAGCGACAAGTATCAATTTGATTGTCATTGGTTTGACTCGGGCAGGGTTCAAAGCTTGGAGTTCGAATCCCACGACCTACCAGAACGGGAGGTGGATGGTCAACTCATTCGGCCATCACATCTGCCTCCCATGCGGAAGGTGGGGAATTTTAAAGCCGGCCGAGTCAAACCAATGACTTACAGAATTCACATTTGTCACTTCCTAGACTGGCACTCTGCATTATTAGGAGAGACAAAGGACTGGTTAGTGCTTTATCAGGATAATATGACTGAGTGGGAAATTAAATAATGGTACAAGCAGTCTGTTCTCCAAGTGGAGCAGTACTATAAAGTCACCACGAGTGTCCACTGTCACAAGTTGGTACCTGTGCTGATATGGCCGTAGTTGTTGACATGACGTGAAACCCCAATATATAAACCTAACAAAACTCTGCTCCCATCCTCCTCACCGTCACGACAGGAGCCTGCCACCCCCCCCCCCTCCTCTACTCCACCCCTTCCCAAGATACTTTCACCCCCCCCCCATTCTAACCCGCCCCCCCCCTTCCACACCTCCCACTCGCCCACTCTTACTGGCTCCAAACATCCGCTTGGAGAATGAGTGGGTCTCCATCGAATGACAAGAGGAGAATGAGCACGGCCACGCCCACTTCCTGGTAGGCGTTTCTATGGCGACCCGATCGCTAGCAAATAGAAGCAGCCATTTGGGCCTCAACATCCGGCCACAACAATAACAACTAACAATAACAACAACAGCAAAAACAACAAATTCAACAAAGGTACTCAGATACTCAGATATAAGGTACTCAGGTACTCAGATATAATGCATTGATTTTACTAGTTGTTAAAGCTGCATAGTCTGATGAAATATCAAATTTTCAAAACCAAACCAATTATCTAGATTTGATTTGACATATCTAACTTAGATACTGATGCACTTATTAAGCATTTGTTTCTGCATAGAAGGCAATACTGAGTCAATTTAACAGAACCTGTTACTGCAGAAGTCTATGGTGTCAGAGTTTTGGCAAGCTTGCCAAAACTTATTTTCCATGTTTGCACTCAATATATCTCAAAAGTTTACCATTGATTTTCCTCATTCCACTGCTCCTTGCCCTATCCTAGTAATGCCGAGTGCCAGCCTAGGTAGCGACAAGTATCAATTTGTATGTCATTGGTTTGACTCGGGCAGGGTTCAAACCTCAGAGTTCAGACCATATCAATGTCTTGGAACTGAGGGCCATTTATTTAGGCCTTGCTAGTCTTATTAAGATACCACGTAAACACGTTCGTATTTTGACGGACAATACGACCGCAATGGCGTATGTACGCAATATGGGGGGGGGGGGACAAAGTCCAAACCATGCAATGAAATAGCAAGACAAATTTGGGATTGGGCCCAACTAAATAAAGTTTGGTTAACTGTTGCATATATCCCAGGCACACAAAATACATTAGCTGATCATAAAAGTAGGAATTTCCATGACCATTTAGAATGGTCCCTTAATTCACGAATATTTAACACAGTGTGTCAGAAATGGGGCCAACTTGAAGTTGATTTATTTGCTTCACGTAATAATTTTAAGATTGACAAATATATGTCATGGCATCCAGAGCCAGATGCCTGGCAAATAGATGCATTTTCTCTAGCATGGGGGAATAAGTTTTACTATATTTTCCCTCCATTCAGCATGATCAGCCGAGTAACCCGAAAGACAAAGATGGAGAAAGCACATGCAATATTAATCGTCACAGACTGGGACACACAGCCTTGGCTACCGGGCATAGTGGTGACCGCCACAGATTGCCTCCGATTCCGAAGATCACCAGGGAATCTGACACACCAAGGCCCCCTAAAACAACGAGGGGACGTGTCCACGACGCCGTTGCTGGCATTCCTTTTTTAAATAAATATTTAGAACAATTTGGTTTAGACAAAATTACACACCAGAGAATAGTTTCCCATGCATGGCGTAAAGGCACTGTTAAAATGTATACTACATATTTGAAAAAGTGGGGCGTTCATTGCCTAATCAAGAAGGTCAAACCCATGAAGCCCACCATTTCCCAGGTCGGCAGATTTCTGCGCATGTTAGAAGACGAAGGTTTGGGGTTTGGATCAATTAATGCTGCTCGGTGTGCTTTGTCCATTATCCTTCCACGGATAAATAATGAAACGGTAGGGAAACACCATGTTATTCATTAGATTCTGAGATCAATCTATGAAAGGAATCCACCCAAACCGAAGTATAGTCGGTTTTGGGATGTGTCGGTTGTCTTTGATCTCCTTAAACAATGGCCTCATAACAGGCTTTTAGATCTCAGAAAATTAGGATTTAAGGTAGCATTGCTTTTATTGTTAGTAACGGGACATAGAGGACAGACTATTGTCGCCCTGTCACTAGATGGCCTAGAAATTGATAAGAAAGAGGCCACATTTGATTTATCAAAACTGTTAAAATCAAACAGGTTAGGAGACCCATTGTCTACAATTAATGTTACAAGTTTCACAGAAGACCCAAAGCTTTGTGTAGTTTCAGCCATTAGGGCTTATATATCCAAGACCAAGGACTTAAGAAATTCAAGACAGTTATTCGTAAGCTTTATTAAGCCACACAAGGGCATTTCGTGAGATATGCTGGCGCGATGGACAATTACAATGTTGAAACTGGCAGGCATAGATACGGACAAATATGCCTCACACTCAACACGAGGTGCTATGGTTTCCAAAGCACGATTGCTGGGCATTTCCGTTAAACGGATCCTAGCACATGCAGGATGGAAAACAGCACGATCGTTTGCAACACACTATAACAAACGATTGGAAAAGTCGAGCACACTGGCCCGACAGCTACTGAAAGACTAGTTCTGCAAGAGGTGAGAATACACTTTGTTTTCGCCAAATTATCTTGTCGATTGATGATAAATGTATGTTAAATGGTTATTAATACTTAACATGAGATACAGGATAAATGATTTTACGTAAACCTCTCCCTAGCCTGAGGCTAGCCTGAGGCTGTATACCGAGGTAAAATAGATTAGTTAGACGAATCTTACCTGGGTATAGATGATGGGTAACTGTTGTTTTACCGAGGTATAAGCCTCGGATAGACGTGGGCTAGGGCCCACCCACCACACCCTTCCACGTCTATTCGTTTGCTTATACCAAGGAAACTTCACAGTTTTTAATACCATTGCCATTATTATTATTATTTTAGATTGTTTATTAGATCATTTATCCTAAATAAGTAGGTAAAGATTGCTGGACCGGATGTGCTTCCCTCTCCCTAGCCCACGTCTATCTGAGGCTTATACCTCGGTAAAACAACAGTTATCCATCATCTATACCCAGGTAAGATTCGTCTAGTTCGCACTCGTCCTGATTAGATGTTGCCAGGCCGTAAATCCCCAATGAACACGGTGTGTGGAATGTGTGGTTATGTAAGTGTATTCTTGTGGGGGGGGGGGGGGTGCAGCGAGTTTGTGGGGTTCAGTGTGAATGTTTGTTTGTTGTTGTTTTACGTCCTAGCAACATCTAAGGTCATATCAGGACGGGTACCGACTTGTGACAGTGCGCACTCATGGCAACTTTATAGTGCTGTCTCACTGGGAAACCAGGCCGCCGCCACCATGACCTGGTATCCCACTCAGTCACATTATCCTGACACTGAGCACACCAGTCCAGTGTGAATGTGAATTTCGGTTGGTTGTTGGAGTTTTACGTCCGGGCAACATCGAAAGTCATATCAGGGCCGGGACCATCTTGTAGCAGTGCGCGCGCATGGTGACTTTATTTAGTGCTGCCCCACTGGGATACCATGCCACCAGATTCATGACCTGATATCCCACTCAGTCACACTATCCTGACACCAAGCCAACCAGTCCTTGCCTATCCTAATAATGTCGAGCACCAAGGATAAATGTTGTAAGTCATTGTGAGTGCTGGGGTAAGGGTATGAGGCTGTGTGAAGACAGGAGTCGAGCTGGGTGAATGTTATTGGTTGGTTGTTGGAGTTTTACGTCCTGGCAACATCTAAGGTCATATCAGGACGGGTACCGACTTGTGACACTCGACCGGAAATTGAACGCCCGACCTTCCGCACGGGAGGCATGTACTCTACCGATTCAGCCATCGCGTCCGGTCATGTGAATGTGAATGTGAATGAGTGTGAGGGGGGGGGGGTAGGTGGGTGTGGGGGGTGTAGGTGGGTGTGGGGGTGACGGTGGGAGTGGAGGTGCTGACTTTTTAGCTAGTTGTCTCCAGAGGGCGGGAAAGGGTCACGTGGGTTGAGGGACGCTGTGGGCTGATCCCGGGGAAGGGCGGGAAAGTGTGACGTGCGGGTAATGTGTGTCTGATATTGACGTCCGCCATGATGCATTAATAACGGCACATCACGTCTCACCACCCACTGTGGTATTTACACTCTTTAAGCTGCATAGTCTTCGTCAAGTTAGAATAGAATTAGAAATGAACCACTTACTGAGATTTCGTCCTGCATAAGCTGTGTTCACACATACATTGTTAAATCGATTTAGTTCAGCCGGACTAACTACATCGATTTAGCGGCGCGTTCACATGCGCAACTTAAGCCGACTCATGTTCAGTCGGTCAAACTAAACGATCTCACAAACCGGTTTACATAAAGCAAAATACTTGAGTCGACTTAGCACTAAATAGATTTAGCGGTGCGTGTTCTAAGTCGGACTAGTTAGTTTGAAGTAGTTAATCTCGTTTAACGTGTATGTGTGAATGGGGCTATAGGCAATTTAATTAGGCATGCACTTCTTAAAGCTGCATAGTCCGATGGAATCATCAAACTTTTCAAAAGGAAAATACTGTCCTAGATTTGAACCTATATGTCTAACTTTGATACTGGTGCACTGCTGCATAATCCGATGAAAATATCAAATTTTCAATAGCAAAACACTTACCTAGATTTGAACCTGATATTATCCATCTTACTCCTGTCCGCTGTACTTATTAGGTACTTGTTGCTGCATAAACAGGAATATTATAGCTGCATAGTCCGATGAAGCATCAAATTTTCAAAATAAAAACATTCACCTAGATTTTATTCGCCATATCCAACTTAGATATTGGTGCACTTATTAAACATGTGTTGCCGCATAAAAGGGAACACTGAGACAATTTAACAGAACCTGTTTCTGCATAAGCCTATGGTGAGAGTTTTGGCATGGTTGCCAAAATCAATTTAGGATGTTTGCACTTCAAATATCTCAAAAGTTAGCCATTCAAAATGAAAGTTACATCAGACTAAAGTAAGGTAGGTTATAACAACCAATTAAATATATTTATCTCAGAAAAATGGCAGAAATTCAAAACCATCGGACTATGCAACTTTAAGTTAATTTAATAGAAAAGTTCCTGTCGAAGCCTATGGGGGTAATAGTTTTAACAAGCACGCCAAAATTAATAATATCTACATTTATTATGTAGGGGCAAATCTAGATAAGTAGTTTTGATTAGAAAAGCTTATGCTTTCATCGGATTATGCAACTTTAAGCAGAAGAAATGTCAATTATAGACAATTGGTCTTCCTCATTCCACTCCTCCTTTCCCTATCCTAGTAATTAAAGTTGCACAGTCCGATGGTTTTGAGTTTCTGTCATTTTCTGAGTTCAATATATTAAATTGATTGTCATAGCCTTCCTTACTTTAGTTTGAAGTAACTTTCATTTTAAATGTCGAACTTTTGAGATATTTGAAGTGCAACCGTCTACAAATAGTTTTGGCAAGCACACCAAAACTCTGACACCATAGGCTTCTGCAGTAACAGGTTCTATTAAATTGGGCCTGTATGCCCTTCTATATGGCGACAAGTTTTTCTTTTTCTTTTTTTTCTTGAAGAGTTATACTGCCTATCATGGATAAGTCTGAATAGACTTGTTTTCATCATTAGACAGTTTGTCGATAGAAAGCCCGAGCCTACACTTTTACCGACCCAAGGTATTTTTAACCTCCCACATGACATAGACATGGTATGAGAGCAACTGGCCTTTGATGACTCTGTAAGTTATACACAGCGGTGGAAATCCAAATTAGCAGAGGTGGGGGGATGGGGAATCGAACCACCGACCTTCAGATTAGGAGTCCGACCTAGAAATAAGTCAGACACTTTAAACACTCTGACTCTGACAAGTGCATAATATGTGCACCAGTATCTAAATTCTATGTAGAATCAAATCTGGATAATTATTTTGGTTTTGAAAATTTGATGTTTTCATCGGACTATGCAGCTTTAACACCACACATCAGGCTCGATAGCATTTGTTTGTTTGTTGTTGTTTTACATCCTAGCAACATATAAGCTCATATCAGGACGGTTACCGACTTGTGACAGTGTGCACTCATGGCGACTTTATAGTGCTGTCCCACTGAACGACCAGGCCACCAGCACCATGACCTGATATCCCACTCAGTCACATTATCCTGACACTGAGCCAACCAGTCCTTGGCCTATTCTAATAATGCCGAGCGCCAGGCTAGGAAGTGACAAGGGCTCGATAGCGAGGGCAAAGCATAAATGTTTCTGTCATTAGTTTGATTCGGCTCGGGACTCAATCCCGCATTTTGAATCGTACGACCTGTCACATGGAAAGCGGCGACCGCTCAACTCTTTTGGCCATCCCATGTGATATTGATGATTTCGCCATCCATTATTTGAACCGATAGAGAGAGAGAGGTCAGAGCGCGGTAAGTTATGGGCACTGTTATTGATCTGTCAGTGATCAGTGATCAATGATTATGTCGCTGAGTTGGCGCGTTGAGGCGGGTCAGTGACTACCAGTCTCCTGGGTGCGAGCTAATGCCCATATTTAACCAGGCCACTTTGCACAATTGATGGTCAACCCACCCACCCCCAACAACCCCCACCCCCACCCCCGCCCCCACCCCCACTCCAATCCTCCAAATCCCTCTATGTCTGTATTTGATTGGTTGGTTCTTGCAGTTTTACGTCCTGGCAACATCTAAGGTCATAATCAGGATGGGTACTGACTTGTGACAGTGCACACTCATAGCAACTTTATAGTGCTTCCCCACTTGAAAATCAGGCCACCACCACCATGATCCGATATCCCATGCAGTCACATTATCCTGATATTGAGCTAACCAGTCCGTGCACTATCCTATTAATGCTGAGCCCCAGTAGGAAGCGACAAGTATCAATTTTATAAGGCATCGGTTTGACTCGACCGGGAACAAAACTCTCGACCTTCCGCATGCGAAGTCTGCGCTCTATGGATTCGGCCATTGGGTTTGGTATCTGTATTTGGAATGAAAGACATTTTGACCCCGAGCGTTTCCAGGTTTCAGACTAACACTTTGGCCTGGCCTTGTTTCAGAGGAGGATTTTTCAGCCAACCGTAAAACCCCCATATTGTTTTTTGTTGTTGTTTTTCTTTGTTTTTCTTTTGTGTAAAACTAGTGATTCATTGGAATAAAATTTGCACAGAGAGAAAACATCAAATTCATTATAATTTTTAAGCATATTTATTAGCACAATATTGATACCAAAAGCCTTCTCTTCTTTAAAAAAAAAACCTTTATAAGATATCTGACTAGTTGTTGCAAAAAGTGAAATATTGATGTTCACACTTTTAGGGGCATTGAGACACTTGGAATATACAAATATAGCTATTAATATGTAATTTGGGACCCGAGGCGGAAGATCGGGAGTTCAATTCCCGACCGAGAATCAAACCAATGACTTACACAATTAATACTTGTCACTTCCTAGCCAAGCACTCGGCATTATTAGGATATGGTTTTAGGTCCTGGTAACATACACTATCATTTCAGGAGGGTTGCTGACTTGTGACAGTGCACACTCATGGTGACGTTATAGTGCTTCCCTATTGGGAGACCAGGCCGCCTGCACCATGACCAGATATCCCACTCAATCACATTATCTTGATATTGAACCAACCAGTCCTAACCCTATCCTAGTAATGCTGACCACCAGGCCAGATGGCTAAAAGTATCAATTTTATAAGTCATCAGTTTGACTCGGTCGAGTTTCGAACTTCGGACCTTCCACATGGGAAGCCTGCACTCTTACTGATTCGGCCACCGCGAGAGGTCTCATACTCATAGCCCCCCTGCCCATGGAGCCCCCCCCCCCCCGCCCCCATCACATTTGACAAAAAACTATTATAACTCAATGACTCGAGACCCACTACCACTACTCCAGACCCATTACCACCACTGAATAGCTAACCAGCAATGCACACAATATAAACCACTATACATGCACAACATGGCACTATTAAAAGACTAACCGTTATTAAAACAAAATCTAACTGATATACAAACACAGCATATGATTTAACCACTCGTGTGCATTACTGCACACTCTATATTGATGCATATACCTTGCACTATGTTGAGTACCTATGCTGTACACTATACAGCATAGGCTGCTCCCCCACTTTCTTTTTATGTTCAGAATGGATTGGACTGCACACAATGAACACATTCCACTTCCACTATGTACAGATCAAATGTGATCACTCCAATGGCTGGAAGACCAGTGCCCCGGCGCTGACAAAATATGTATTCAGATGAATAAAATATTTACCACCAAAAAAATATAGAGAGTAACACTAACATCAGTCACATAATAGAGAATGAAGATAAACATCACTTGGGGTTTTACATCATAGCAACATCTGAGGTCATGTAAGGACAGCTCCCGATCATGACCCATGTACAGTTCGGACTTCATAGTGCTGCTTCATTCGGATACCAAGCACTATATATGACTCAATATCATTATAATGGTAACAATGTACCTGAATGTGGGGCGGCAGTATTCAGCTAAATAAGTTCAGATGTTATCAGGAGCATAAACCCCAAACCACACCCTCCCTCACCAGAGGGCGCAGTGGCCTAATCGGCAGAGCGCAGACGTCGAGTCAAACCAATAACTTTAAAATTGACACTTGTCTCTTCCTAGCCTGGCGTTCGGCATTAATAGGATAGGACAAGGAATGGTTGGCTAAGCATCAGGACAATGTGACTTTAAATTTTTTTTTATTTTATTGAGGCTGTATTTATACTGTCCATAGCATATAAGCCTGGGTATTCAGGCTTGTTTTCAATGCTGGCCAGCTGTAGTGACTGAGTGGGATATTGTGTCTTGTTGCTAGCAGCCTGGTTTCCCAGTATCGCAGCACTATAAAATTGCCATGAGTGCACACTGTCATAAGTCAGCAACCGTCCTGAAATGATATTATATGTTACC
>CM059187.1:150308377-150343425 GCA_030323885.1 Branchipolynoe longqiensis | reverse complement strand
ACCCACCTCCAGGCTCATCATTCCCAGGATGCACTCGCAATTATCGGATTTGTTCTGGAAGTGGCAAAGCTAATTAGAAAGCCATGTTGCCATGGTGATTGATGGTACCCGAGTCCTGCTCTCAGTGGTCACCCTCAGCTCCTGCTGCCCGGTACCCTCTAAAGAACGGTACCGCCCAAAAGGCGGTACACAACCTGATTCATTGGACAATGCGGCTTTAAGTCTCTTTAATAGAACTTCTCTCTGCTGCAAGTTTGTGCACACCAAACTTACTTTGGCATCTTTGCACTTGGAATATCTTCAAAGTTAACTTTTTGAAATGAAACCTATTTCAACCTAAAGCGCAAGTCACATCTACCCAGACGAGCCCTGGATTTTAAGCCGGACCACCCCTGGACCACTCCCGTGGACCACCCCGGACCACCCCGGACCACCCCTGGACCACTCCCGTGGACCACCCCGGACCACCCCGGACCACCCCGGATAACATTGCTATTTTTGGCCATTTTTGCCTCGCTCTCACACCTACCCGGATGAGCCCCGGTCCACAGCGCTGGATTATTCCCGGATCAGCCCCGGACAGCCCCTGGACGACGTCTGGACTACTCCTGGATAGCCCGGAGTATAAAATGACCCAGACGAGACACAGACGACTCCCCGGACAACACACGGACTACCCAAATGAGTCACGGATCACACACGGATGATGCCGGTTTCACCGCGGATTGCTTTATTCCCCGGATCGCCCCAGATGTTTTTAACATTGTAAAACATCCAGGGCAGACCCCGGATGAGTCCGGATCACCAAGGACCAGCCATGGATCATCATGGATCACCAACAACCAGCCACGGATGAGCCACGGATGAGGCCAGATCACTACGGACCACGCCGGATCACGCGTCGTCCGGCCCCTGATCTGGGTAGCTGTGACCTAGGCTTAAACTAAAAGTAGTGGATTATAATGATCAACATAATCTTCTTCTTTTTTTTTTTAATAAGGCAGAAACACAAAACCATCGACCTATGCAACTTTAAGCTGTTGCTGAGACGAGAAATGATAATCAATTTTTTATGTATTTAAATAATTTGTCATTACATTCATAGATTAAATGGCTGACATTTTAATTGTGGATAACTGGTCTTCCTCATTCCACCCCTCCTTGCCCTACCCTCGTAATGTGGACTACCTGGCTTGGTAGCGACAAGTATACATTTTTAAGTCATCATTTTGCCGCGGCCGTAAATTTGAATCACACGATCATCCACACGGGAAGCGGGCGCTCACCTCTTTTGGCAATCCCGTCCAACTCGCGTCCTGTCCACAGAACCAGGAGATATTTACGACGATGACCGACAGTGACCTGGCACTAATTGTGGACAATTGACTTTAAACTATTCTCTGTTGTAGACAATTGGCGACCAATTTACACAGAGAGTTTACTGCGACACAGCATGGCCGTCATACCACATAGCCTCCGTGCAGCCATCAGTAGTGACCTAATTACACCCTGAGTTGTTTGTTTTTGTTTATTACATTCAGATAGCTATGCGTCTGACTCTCACCTCCTTCATGTATGTACGATGCCTTTTGATTCTCAATGCTGCCTCGCAGGCCACGCTTCAAAGATAAAGTGGATTATGTGGAAGTTTAAAAAACTAATTTAATTTATTTGATTTTATTATATAATCCGATGACTTTTAGATTTTAGATTTTATTAAGATTTTCGAATTAGATTAGATTTAGATTTAGATTTAAATTTAGATTTAGATTTAGATTTAGATTTAAATTTAGATTTAGATTTAAAATTATATTTAGATTTAAATTTAGATTTAAATTTAAATTTTAGATTTATACGTTAGATTTATACTTTAGATTTATACTTTAGATTTAGATTTAAATTTAAATTAAAAATTAAATTTATATTTAGATTAAAAATTAGATTTAGATTAGCATTTTTAGATTTTAAATGAATATTGAGTTTATTATTGTAATCGAACTTAATTTAAAGCTTCATAGTCTGATGATTTTCATGTTCTTCCTTCTGGAGGTGGGGGGGATATATGAGTTTTGTTGTTATAATTGACCACGCCCCACGCCCCACGCCCCACGCCCCACACCCAACGCCCTCCGCTCCACGCCCCACGCCCCACACCCTGTGCCCTCCGCCCACGCCCCACGCCTTCCACCCATGCCCCATGCCCCACGCCCCGCGCCCTTCGCCCATTGTTAGTATGAAGTGACTTTTGTTTTTAAAGGGTAACCATGGTTGTGAATGTTTATACATGTTTTAGATAAACACTCGTACAGTAAAATCTACGGGTTTTTGTAATTTAAAGTAACCTTTATTCTTAGTCTAATTTTGAATTGAAAAGGTGCCAGTTAAATTCTGTTGTGCAAGTCAAAGATCTGACACCATATGATTCAGTAGTAACAGGTTCTATTGGATTGATTCAGTATTCAAGTTGGCTATGTAGGATAAATTGAAGATAAGCGCTTCGGTTTTTGATCAAATATGATGCATTCATCGGATCCAGACGGGATGGACCAATGAGTTAGAGCCTTCTGTCTCCCGTGTTGGTAGACCATCGGATCGTGGGTTAGAACCATGGTCGAGTCAAACTAATAACATAAAAGTTGATACTTCTCACTTCCTTACCAGGCGCTCGGTATTATTAGGATAGGGCAAGGACTGGTTGGCTCAGTGTCAGGATAATGTGGCTGAGTGAGATATCAGGCCATGGTGCTGGTGGCCTGCTCTCCGAGTGGGACAGCACTATAAAGTCGCCATGAGTGTGCACTGTTACAAGTCGGTACCCGTCCTGATATGACCTTAGATGTTGCTAGGACGTAAAACAACAACAAGCAAACAAATTCATCGGATTATGCAGCTTTAAGATACCATGAATTTTGCAGCAAAGTGAGTGAGATTACAAATTTAATTTTGGTGTGCACATCAAAACTCCATAGGCTTCAGTAGTAATAGTTTGTATTCGTATTGCCTTCTGTGTAGCAACAAATGCTTATTTAATAATACACCATTATCTACGTCAGATTATGAAGGATAACATTTATATATATATATATATTTGAGGTATAAGAATTATACAAATATAAATTTGCGGAGGAATAGTTAAGCGTTCCTGATTAATCTGATATTTATTAATATATTACTTCGATGTTTACCCGATTTATTATTATTATTTATTACTATTCTATTTCTAATCCCTTTCCCCTCCCGTTCCGGCATTCCGGCTGGACGATCCTGGCCCTCGTCCGCCGCGTCACGGGTGATCAGACTGCCTGTAGCCTGCAGTCCTTTCTGAATATATATGTGTGTTTTGGCTTTGAGAAGTTAATGCTTTTTTGGGAGTATGCCGTTCTAATGAAATGACTTACTGAAAGGTTCCTCTCGAAAGCTGCATAGTCCGATGAAGCATCACATTTTCAAAACCAAAACAATTATCGAGATTTGATTCTATATATCTAACTCAGATGCTGATGCACTTATTAAGCATTTGTTGCCACATATAAGGGAATACTGAGTCAATTTAATGTTACTGCAGAAGCCTATGGTGTAGGAGTTTTGCCGTGCTTGCCAAAACTAATTTGACATGTTTACACTTCAAATATCTCCAAATTTAGCCATTTAAAATAAAAGTTACTTCAAGTAAGCTAGATTAATAATCCACTTAATATATTTATCTAAGAAAAATGACAGAAATTCAAAACCATCGCACTATGCAACTTTATGCTCATGCAGACCAGATGGGATGGCCGAATGAGTTGACCGTCCGTCTCCTGTTTTGGGAGATTGGGGGACCTGAACCCATGGGTGCGTGGTGCGTGGTGCGTGGTGCGTGGTGCGTGGTGCGTGGTGCGTGGTGCGTGGTGCGTGGTGCGTGGTGCGTGGTGCGTGGGCCTGGCGCGTGTGGGCGTGGTGCGTGTGGTGTGGGCGTGGTGCGTGTGGTGTGGGCGTGGTGCGTATGGGCGTGGTGCGTGTGGTGTGGGCGTGGGGCATGGGGCCTGGGGCCTGGGGCGTGGTGCGTGATGCGTGGTGCGTGGGCGTGGTGCGTGGTACGTGGTGCGTGGTGCGTGTGGTGTGGGCGTGGTGCGTGTGGTGTGGGCGTGGTGCATGGGGCGTTGGGCGTTGGGCGTGGGGCGTGGGGCGTGGGGCGCGCTGCATTGTGGGACGACGGGTTGAGTAACTGGCACGGAAGAAGCGTTGTGACAAGTGTGGGTGGGTGTGCACGTGCGCATGTCTGTCGGGTGGTGAGGGAGGGGATGGGGGAGGAGGGAGAGAGGGGGTGGGGGGAGAAGGGACAAGCCCGCCCCTATAACCCTTATAAGTCGGTGCATCAGGGTTATGGGGTTTCTGGGTACGGGTGCTGTCTGGCCGGGTTGGGGGTCTGTCCCCGGATCACTAACCCATTCAGCGGCAACTTTTTATAGGTCAGATTATGTAGGTCACTAGAATTGTTGGCGTTGAGCGAAAAGGAGGGAGATGGTGGCGGGGGAGGGGGGAACCAGGAGGAAGTGGGGGCGGATTGGGGAGATGGAGGCGGCGGGAGTGGTGGTCGCTTAGAAAGTGTCCTGTTGATAATAATATGAATTCTGATATCGCGAAATAATTAGTGAAGCATATGATCCTGCTTGGCGTGAAATGTTAGTGAAATTCCCTCATGATAATTCAAGCCTCGCGTTGCAATGCAGCCTCTCAATCCAAACGGTACTTCGAAGCCCGCCCATCGCTATCTCCCCACACCCCGACCCCGTCACAACCCCAACCCGACACTCTTATGCCCGGTACACACCTACCGTTTACGATCGTTTTTCCGCACCCACCTAGCGTATACGATCTAAAACTGCCCAAAAATCGTGAGGTGTGCACTCCCCTAGCACACCTACCGATTGCGATTCACGATTTTTAGGACTAAAACGGTATGTGTGCGCTAGGATTACGATTGCGATTCGCGATTCGAAAAATGAATCGGCCCGTTTTCAGTTTTAAGCGGATCGGGAGTTTTAGTGCGCGAATCCTATACGGTATGTGTGTACATGGCATTAGTCGTACCCCCATCCACACACCTCATCAACACACACACCATTCCCAACCCCACACCCACACCTGCATCCCAACCCCACCCCCACCGCTGAAATACACTTACCACAATTCACACACCCCATCCCCAAACCCACACCCCACACCCACACCCCACACCCCACCCCAACTCCCACCACCGCTACATCCCACCGCCACCCCCTAGCCCACCCACACCCTCGAAACACACCCATCCGCACCCACACACCCCACCCGTAACTCCACATCCGCAGCACTATAAAGTCGCCATGAGCCCGCACTGTCACAAGTTGATATGACTTTAGATGTTACTAGGATGATAAACAGCAAAAACCACCCACCACCCACCACCAACCACCCACCACCATCACCTCCCACCATTGAGCACCTCCTGGAGCAACTCACACAGCCAGCCACCCCGCGCGCAGCCGCCCGTAGAATCACACCGCAAACACGCCCCCCCCCCCCCACGCCCCACGCCCCACACACCCACCCCCTTCCACCCACCAAGATAAGCCCCGCCCACTTACCACACGTTGCCGTCCACTCCTGATCCCGGGCCTTGTAACAAAGAACCGGGGTCAGTAATTGGGGTCAGTGGGGTGGGAGAGGGTGTCTCCCGGTAGTTGAGTGGGTTGTGGGGGTTTGTGGGAGTTGTGGGGGGTGCGGGTGTGGATGGAATGAGTGACTGGGGTAGTGTCTCCCGGTAGTTGAGTCGTGGGGGTTGTAGGGGTTGTATGGGAGGGGAGGGGGGGGGAGTGGCTGGTGTGGGCTCAGGGTACTTGGGTTGAGTCGGTTGTGGGTTGTGGAGGTACTCGGACTGTGTGGGTTGTGGGGGTTTGGAGGGGGAGGGGAGGTGGGACTAGGTTGATGACTTTGGGTGCGTGGTTTGTGGGGGTTGTGGGTTATGGGGGATGTGTGGGAGGGGGAGGGGAGGTGAGGTCGAGGAGTGACTGAGGTTGTGTCTCCGGGTACGTGGGTTGTGTGAGGTGTACGGGGTGTGTGGGGGTTGTGGGGGTTGTGGGGTTGGGAACGGGAGGAGTGACTGGGGTGATGACTGCGAGTACTTGAGGTTGTGGGGTTTGTGTGGGAGGGGGAGTGGCTGCGGTGGTTGGTGTCTCCATGTACTTGGTTTGTGGGGGTTGTGGATGCTGTGGTGGTTGGTGAGGGTCGTGGAGGTCGTGGAGGCTCTGCAAGTGGTGGTTGTGGTGGTTGTGGTGGTCGTGGTGGTCTTGGTGGTTGTGGTGGTTCTGGTGGTTGTGGTGGTTGTGGTGGTTCTGGTGGTCGTGGTGGTTGTGGTGGTCGTGGTGGTCGTGGTGGTTGTGGTTGTCGTGGTGGTTGTCGTGGTCGTGATGGTTATGGTGGTTATGGTGGTTGTGGCGGTTGTGGTGGGTGTGGTGGTTGATGTGGTTGTGGCGATTGTGGTGGTTGTGGAGTTGTGGGGGTTGTGGGCGTTGTGGTGGTTGTGGGGGTTGTGGGGTTGTGGAGGTTGTGGGGGGGTTGTGGAGGTTGTGGAGGTTGTGGGGGTTGTGGAGTTGTGGGGGGTTGTGGAGGTTGTGGTGGTTGTGGGCGTTGTGGGGGTTGTGGAGTTGTGGGGGTTGTGGGTTGAGGAGGGTGTGGGGGTTGTGGGGGTTGTGGAGGTTGTGGGGGTTGTGGGGGTTTGTGGAGGTTGTGGGGGTTGTGGCGTTGTGGGGTGTGGAGTTGTGGGGGTTGTGGGTGGAGGAGGTGTGGGGGTTGTGGGGGTTGTGGAGGTTGTGGAGTTGTGGGGGTTGTGGGGTTGTGGAGGTTGTGGGGGTTGTGGAGTTGTGGGCGTTGTGGTGGTTGTGGTGGTTGTGGAGGTTGTGGAGGTTGTGGAGGTTGTGGAGTTGTGGGGGGTTGTGGAGGCTGGGTGGGAGGGGGTGTGGAAGTGTTGAGGGAAGGAACGGCTGGGGTGCAATCTCCGGGTACTTGAGTTGCGCGGGTAGTGGGGGTTTTTATGTAGGGGTGGGTGGGAGGTGGAAGGTTAACCCTACCCACCGGCCGACGCGCCCCCTACCGGCCACCCGCGGAGAGGGCGGACCGAGGTGTGGGTGGGGGGGCAGGATTGGGAGAGGGTTTCTCCAAAAACCCAAGCTCCTCTTTCTAGACCCCTCTGATTTATGGCAATCGCCATGACAACGATTTTTTTCCCATGGCAACAAAATGGTGACGGCGTTCTCATGCATTCCCGCCGTTTTCTGTCAGCCTGCGTCTGACACCGAGACGTCAGCCGTCGCAGGTGTGGGTGGGGGGTGGGGTGGGGGGGGGGGGGGGGGTAAATGGGGGGGTATGAATGTACGGGGTGTTTTCTACATGTACGTGTGGTGGTTGGTGGGTGTGGATGTGGTTGGTGGGTGTGGTTGGTGGGTGTGGTTGGTGTGTGTGGGTGTGGTTGGTGGGTGTGGGCGTTGGCATGGGCGGGGGCTTGGGTGTGGGTGTGGGTGTGGGCGTGGGCGTGAGTGTGGGTGTGGGTGTGGGTGTGGGTGTGGGTGTGGGTGTGGTTGGTGGTTTGTGGTTGTTGGGTGTGGGTGTGGGTGTGGTTGGTGGGTGTGGGTGTGGGTGTGGGTGTGGGTGTGGTTGGTGGTGTGGTTGGTGGTTGGTGGGTGTGGGTGTGGGTGTGGATGTGGATGTGGGTGTGGGTGTGGGTGTGGGCATGGTTGTGGGTGTGGTTGGTGGTTGGTGGGTGTGCATGTGGGTATGGGTGTGGTTGGTGGGTGTGGGTGTGGGCGTGGGCGTGGGCTTGGGCGTGGGCGTGGGCTTGGGCGTGGGTGTGGGTGTGGGTGTGGGTGTGGGCGTGGTGGTTGGAATGCGCTATATAATCATTGCAGACACTTTTTAAAAACGCAGCACGTTTCTCCAAATCAAAGCTTTCGTCTAGATTTGATGTTGGTTGGTTGGTGGAGTTTTACGTCCTGGCAACATCATATCAGGATGTATGGCGTAGTGCTGCTCGACTATGAGACAAGGCCACCAGCACCGTGGAATAATATCCCACTCAGTCACATTAACTTGACACTGAGCTAAACCAGTCCTAATAATGCCGAGCGCCTGGTTAGGAAGTGACGAGTATACATTTTGTAAATCATTGGTTTGACTCGACCGGAAATCGAACTCCCAACCTTCCGCACAGGAGGGCTGTGCTCTAGCGAGTCGGCCACCGGGTCCAATCTTCTAGATTTGATCCTACACATCGAACTTAGACACTGGTACGCTCGTTAAACAGTTAATGCTACATAGAAGGGAATACTAAACCAATTTAACCAGTTAATGCTACATAGAAGGGAATACGTAACCAATTTAATCAGTTAATGCTACATAGAAGGGAATACTTAACCAATTTAATCAGTTAATGCTACATAGAAGGGAATACTTAACCAATTTAATCAGTTAATGCTACATAGAAGGGAATACTTAACCAATTTAACCAGTTAATGCTACATAGAAGGAAATACAAAACCAATTTAATCAGTTAATACTACATAGAAGGGAATACTTAACCAATGTAATCAGATAATGCTACATAGAAGGGAATACTTAACCAATTTAATCAGTTAATGCTACATAGAAGGGAATACTTAACCAAGTTAATCGAACCTGTCACTTTGAAACTTATTAGAACAGATCCAGCATTTCTTCTTCTCTTTTTAAAAGTAAATACTTGTTTTTCATCAGAACATTCTTTATTTCCTCAGAGCCGAGAGATATAGTTAGGTGCAGGCATATCGGTACGATCGACATCTCCGTGGAGCAGCACCATAAAGACGTCATAACCTCGCACCGTCGCACGTCGGGCGTCGTCTTGGGATATATGTTGCTAGGCCCATAAACCCCGATCTAATAAATCGTTCATTATAGGGGGAAGGAAGAGAGCTTGCAGCTTGGGTTGTTTCTTGGAGTTTTCCCGGTGTAAAGTGCTGGATTGATATATACACTGATATATATACTACATAATTTATTATGTGGATATGGATAACGGCAGCCCCTTAACGTTTCTCTCTAAAGTGCCTGTCACACCTTACCGGATAGAGGACCGGACACAAACGGACAAAGAATTTTCTAGTCCGGTGGTGTTCGGTATCAAAATGTACCAAAATGTGTCGAAATGTTGCAAAGGCCGCCAGATGAAACGAATGCTAAACGGACAAGGAACGTACATAAATGAATAGTCACTGGATAATAACCGGATGATAACCGGACGACACCGAATAACAACGAACAAGCAAAGGTGAACCGACGGGCGAAAACAGAATGTCAAACGGATGGACCGAACATCAACCGGTCACGTACCGGACTGATCACGAACATGCCGAAAACATATAAAAAAAACGACGGACCAAATTCCTACAACACCATCAACGGACGCTTCAGGAAGCAAACCGGAGATGTAACGTATGGGTATCGGACATGAACTGGACAAAATGGACTTAAACCAGACACCAACCGTACACGTCAGTCTGGTGGTGGCCAGTACAAGTTTTGTGCATGTTCAAAACTTGCCACCGTACAAGCCAGACACCACCGGACAGACAACGGAAATGCCGGATGCCTACCATATATAAACCAGACATTGACATATTTCACCGGACAGTGTTCTTTTTCTATCCGGTACCCCAATCCGGTAGGTGTGATTGAGCCTTAACCCACTTAACTGTCATGTTATTCACTGCAGATCAGGCATTCTCTCCTCCACGCCTCCTCTACCCCGTGAGCCAACTGTCACTCTGCTCACTTTCAATATATATATATAGATACATATATATGTGATGCATAACACATTTTGAGAGTATAAAGATATGGAAGGGAATTATTATCGTATAGTTATACCCTGTAAGACCAAACACTGCACTGGTGGTGCCACCTTCGGCTCGCCCCACCGCCACTGGCTGTTGACCAGTGTCAGTCACAGCGGAGGATTTTGCACACGTCTTTTATTATGGGCAATGGCCTCTAATCCTTTGACAGAGATTAAACTACTCAACCCACTCCCTTTTCATTTTTCCCCTTACTCTATTGTAACTAATAAAAAGGATATAATATAAAATAATAAGGTCTGGTTGAGTTAGTTTATTTTCTCGCAAGGGAGCGGGGCGCAGCTCAGGCAGTAGAGTGAAGGTGTCGGTCATCCAATCAATCCTGCTCAGTGGACGCATTTGCAGTTTGGGCTATTTTCCATTCCAACCAGTGGTCCATAACCTGTTCATCAAAGGTTGTGGTATGTGTTGTGTCTTGTCTGTGGGAAAGTGCATATAAAAGACTCCTTGCTGCTTATCGGAAAGAGTACCCTATGTGGTAGCAGCGGGTTTCCTCAAATATATCAGAATGACCATATGTTTGAAGTCTAATAGCCGATGATAAAAATCAATGTGCTCGAGAGTCTCTAGAGACGTTGTTAAATAAAACGAGGTTTACATTGTATCTTCTGGCAAACAATAAATCATGCTCTCCCAATCAAGTTTAAAACCATGGAGACGCAGACTTGACCAATCACCAGTGCCACCAGTGGCTAGACGAGGAACTACTTCCGTATTCTCTCAGTCCGTATGATGCCAGACAAGAAATGTGGACGTTGTTGGTTCTAACACGTGCAAGCCCTTCAACTGAGGGTTAAAGTGTCTTAGTTTATAATTCCATAACAGGTTACTGTAAGAGTCCTTTTATTAAGCATTTGTTCTGCGTAGAAGGGAGCATTAATTAAGTCAATTAGTTTTGTAATTGTCAGAAACTCTAAGCCATAAGCAACTTTAAAGAATTTTAGATCCAATGTAGATCGTCTTATGCCAGGTACACACCTACCGTTCATCCGCACCCACCTAACGTTTATGATCTAAAACTGCCCGTTTCGCGCACAAAAGTCATTAGGTGTGTGATACTCTAGCACATCTACCGATTGCGATTCACGACTTAAAACTCAGTTTTAGGGGTAAAACGGGCCGATTACGATTGCAATTCGCAATTCGAAAAATGAATCGGCCCATTTTCAGTTTTAAGTGGGTCGGGTCGAGTCACGAGTTTTAGTGCACGAATCGTAAACGGTAGGTGTGTACTTGGCATTATGCCCGAATTCGCGTTAAATCGTGGTGCGTAAAAGGAGTGTCTTACTATATATATATATATATATATATATATATATATATATATATATGTGTGTGTGTGTGTGTGATGTATAATGCATTATTCGAGTATAAATGGAAGGGTAACATGTACATCCTATATTTCCTCATGCGCATTGGTGGAGCGCCCCCACCCCCTCTCAGCTGTCGGGTAATAGGCGGGCGGGCGCCCCCTCGCATCACACTCTATATATAGTAAAACCTCTCTAAATCGACCGACCTTTGGGCCGACTATATGTGGTCCATTTAGGCAGGTGGTCGGTTTAGGGAGTCAGAATATGGTTACAATGGTATTATTGGGACCCAAATAAAGCGATCGATATAGCGGAGTGGTCGGGTCGATCTGTGGAGGTGGTCGGTTAGAGAGGTTTTACTGTGTGTATATGTATATATATATATATTTATATATATATATATAATATATATATATATTAGGTGAGATGTGACCAGCCTTGCTGGAGGCGATAAGTGGCCAAAGTGATTTACTGGACAATGTCCACCGGCACTCCACCCCCACATTAACGCAAACCTCCACCTACCGCCCTTCTCACACCCACCCACAACCCCACACGCGAACGCATACCGGCTAACGGGTCCCCCCCCCCCCCCCCCCCCCCCCCTAAACAAGTGCATTCCAAGAGGGCCGTATCTGCCTGTATCCGTTACCAGCCTGGGGTGGGGTGGGATGGGGTTGGGTGGTGGGGTGGGGTGGGTGGGTGGGGTGGGGTGGGGTGGGTGGGGTGGGGTGGGGTGGGGTGGGTGGGGTGGGGTGGGGTGTGGTGGGGGTGGGGTGTGGTGGGGTGGGGTGGGGTGGGGTGGGGTGGGGTGGGGTGGGGTGGGGTGGGGTGGGGTGGGGTGGGGTGGGGTGGGGTACATGCTCAGTATGAAATGCATGCTGGGTATTTTTTAGGTTTTCGGATGCAGGATACAAACCCACCGGCCGTTCATAATGTTGTGGCGATGATGAAAATGTGAAATATAGCGCCTATAGTAGGATTCGAACTCACACCTCTTGCATTCTGGGCTAGTGTGCTAACTATTACACCACTTAGGTTCCCTGATGTTATCACCCTACCCATCCCCATCTGTTTATGTGGCTCCTTGCCTGGGAGGTCAGTGCAGACTACTAGTATTACACTCGTCCGCCTGGAATTGTAAGTCTTTTAAATGCTTTACGCTCGTAAGTTGCTTAATGCTTACAAGTACATACATACAGGCAATGCACTTACATATACATACACAGGGTAGGTTCAACAACCATACAGTGCATACCTTGAATATGATCCTGGTCATGGAAACCAATATCATGGGTTGATGAAAATGGGAAATATTCCACTTAATCCCCTCTTGCATTTCAAGCTAGTAGTAATAGCTAATGGCCGTCACATTACGACGCATCGCTCAAGCGCGTGGCCAACAGCTAAAATCACTTGCAAATGTTGATATAGGGAGAACTTTTCAGCACGGAGGGAGGGGGGGTGGGCAAAGTTGGAAGTATACATACCATATACACAACATAGCAGAGCGTATGGCCAACGTATGGCTACTGTGCCTCCCAGCGAAAAACGCTTGCATTATGCGCGCAATACGCTCATGGTACGCTTGCATAACGCCAGTGAATGTTATATACATAATTCGATGGCCAGAAGTATGCCTTGCACATTGTATATGTCAAGACATGGTGGAGAAACACAAAACTTACGTTAGATGTACTTTAGGTGTACGTTATCCTATACACGGACTGTACTTTTCCGATGATTCTCTGTCCGACTGACATAGGTCAAAATAGTGCTAAGTAGTGAACAATGTTTGTCTAACTTACGTCTAACATACATCGACGTATGTCTGATGTATACATAATGTATGCACACGTTGTTGAACGTCAAAAGTATTGTGCATGGACAAAACTTTTGCGATCCCTTGATGAGCGACGCCGTATAATGACGAACATTAATGTACATCGACGTATAGCAACATATGTCTAACGAAGCGTAACATTCGAGTAACGCATATCGACGTACACTGACATATTGGCGCAAAATCACCTATGCCAGCATACGCTTGCTTGATGCATTGTGGTGTGGCAGGGCTATAAGGATTACACCACCTAGATTCAACTGCATCCGGCTAGTGGCTCCTTGGAGAATGCGACAATGGACATATTCGATTAGGCCTCTCTATGCGCATATCAAAATCTTTCTTAATAAATTCCTATTTGACTGGGAGCAGAAGTGGGTTTCTATAAGTATGAATCGAATGTGTCTTGTGGCTCCATCCATAAGGTCACATGGTGTATTTCAAGATGGCTGATATGGAAAGGTTGAAACATTCAGTAGCCTCAGCCAATCAGAGCTGTTCTTTTCAATTGCAAATGGCTGCCCTCTATGGGGTAAGCCATTTGAAATGGAAATGAACAGCTCTGATTGGTTCTTTTCGATTGCAAATGGCGGCCCCCATAGAGGGCCGCCATTTGCAATGGAGGAGAACAGCTCTGATAGGCTGAAACCTCTGAAGCCATTTGATTGGTCCTCTTTGCATTCGAAAACCAAGTTCACTGCGCAGGTGGGCGGAGACTAGATTTTGTGGATGGAAAGGTCCTAGTCGAATACGTCCACTACCTTAAACATGGCTGGGCAAGGGGCAGGTGAATTGGTCTTGTGACGCCACAGTGGGTGGAGATCAACAATAAGCCGTGATAAACAAAACATGGGGAACTACAGACCAATATCAATCTTGCAAACACCAGGCAAGCTAATTGAAAAAATATTCCACAGGCACATAAATGAGCACCTGGAAAAAAACAATATACTAAACAAGAGGCAAGGAGGTTTCAGAAAACTACACTCCACATCAAAAACAATAGCAAACCTAACAAGTGATGTGCTGGCATCATTGAACCAGAAGAAATTAGTTGGAGCAGCCTTCATCGACTTCAGCAAAGCCTTTGACACTGTAGACCACAGCATATTAATAAGAAAATTAAACAACATGGGCATTAAATCCAAATCAATAAACTGGATAAAAAGCTACCTAAACAACAGACAGCAAAAAACTAAAGTAAATGGTACACTCTCAGACCAACAAACTGTCACCTGTGGTGTACCCCAAGGATCAGTCCTGGGACCACTACTATTTATACTATACATAAACGACCTAGAAAAATGGCTGGAGACAGAATGTCTCCAGCTATATGCAGATGACACTGTCGTATATGCAGAAGGAAGCACAGTAGAGGAGATAGCAACCAAACTGAACAACCTCCTGCTAAAGCTGGACGGCTGGTGTGAATCCAATAAAATAACCATCAATGCAAATAAATCTAAAACTGTACTCTTCTCACATACAGCAATCACAGGAAGAAACCTACAATGTACACTAGGAAACCAAACACTGGAAAGTGTAAATCACTACAAATACCTAGGCCTAGAACTAGATAGCCAGCTAAACTACAATCTGTGTGTAACAAAAATCATACAAAAAGTAAACCACAAACTATGGCTATTTGCTAAACTAAGAAACTATATGACACAAGATATGTCAATAAAAATCTTCAAAGGCATGGTACTCCCCTACTTTGACTATGGGGATGTAATTTACATGGGTGCTAAAAAAGAGCTACTAAAAAAATTGCAGATATTACAAAATAGGGCCCTAAAAATCTGCCTGAAAGTAGACAAACTACACCCCACTTATGACCTACACAAAAGAACTAAAGTAAAGCTACTAGAAAACAGAAGAATAATCCACCTAAAAACATTAGCATATGGATATAGCCAAGACATTAAGCGTCTAACCCAACCACTAAGGGACACCAGAGCAAGCAAGGCACCACTACTAAGGCAGACCAGAAGCCGAATCAAAGCCCATGAAAGGAGCACGCTGGAAATGGCCGCCAAGGCATGGAATGCCCAAACGGTGAAAGAAAGACAAATCCCTGACCTAAAAACATACAAAAAATATCTGTGCAAAATAAAAACTGGAAACCCCAACTGAACTGCACCACAAGGGGGCAGGTGATATGTCACGGCCCCCAACTGGACAGCCCAGGGCGGGACAACCAGAAATATAAAAGCCAGATAACATATCTAACAACAATATAAGTCAAATCAAATTCAAACAAACATAACTCAACCACCTATTACGTACAGGCCTATGGACATGTAAATAAAATAGGCTAGTATAGAATTAAGTAGAAAAAAGCGGAAAACTCTTCCCAAGAAAACCCCAAAACACTAACATAGAACCTTAAGAAAACAACTAACATAGTAATAAGAATAGAACAAAGATACAATGCCAAGAGGGCCCCAAAAAAACTAACATAGACTACTAAACATACCAACAGACTATCTATCTGCTACTGAAATGCAGACAATCAAATAACTTATCAGCAGCTACTGCTTGGTAAGACAACACCAAAACTACAGCTGGCCCGCATTGAAAACAAGCCCGGGTACCCGGGCTTACATGCTATGGACAGTATAAATACAGCCTCAATAAAAAAAAATTAAAAAAACATAGAAAGTGTACGTTTCTGCTATGTCTTCGTTCTTCCGGGTGTGCTACAGAGACAGATGAGGGAGACACCGGCGTGGCCTAAAAATAATAATGCTAAACCTAATGTACTCATCTAAACAAAATTGGCAGAAACTCGAAGCTGCTAGTTAATGTCACCTTTTTGTGTACAGATAATAATATACATATATATATATGGATATATATATATATTAAACTCATGCTGGGTATCTTTCTTTTCCGCTGCAACTCACGAGTGATACGAGTAGTTGAGTAGCAAGCAATTGAGGGCACGGCCTCTGGGTGGACTCTACTCGTGTAGGGTGTGCAAGTGTGGTGTGAAGTATCGCGTAGTTGATTAGTGCAGCGCAGAGGTGGTGTGAAATGTCCGGTAGTTGATTGATGTGGTAGGGAGGAAGTGGGGCTGCCATGTGTGTGTGCGGTGTTTGGTGTGCGTGGTGTGTGGGGTGAGTTGTAGTGTGTGGTGTGTGGTGTGTGAGGTGCGGTGTGCGGTGTGTGGTGTGTGGGGTGAGTTGTAGTGTGCGGTGTGTGGGGTGTGGGGTGTGGGGTGAGTTGTGTGGGGTGAGTTGTAGTGTGTGGTGTGAGTTGTGGTGTGTGGTGTGAGTTGTGAGTTGTGAGTTGTGGTGTGTGGTGTCTTGTATGTGGTGTCTTGTGTGATGTGTGTTATGCTATGTGTTGTGTGTTTTGATGTTTGTTATGTTGTATGTTGTATTGTGTGTTATGTTGTGCATTGTGATGTGTGTTGGGTGGCAGGTTGTGCTGTATTATGTGTCCTCGTGTGTGTTGTATCATGTGATGTGTTGTGGGTTGTGAGATATTTGTTGTATGGTGCTTTGTGAGTTGTGTGTTGTATGTGTTGTGTGTTGTGTGTTGTATGTGTTGTGTGTTGTGTGTTGTGCGTTGTGTTGTGTGGTGTGTTTTGTGTGTTGTGTTGTGTTGTATGTTGTGTGTTGTGTGCATGCTTGAAATTAACAAAAGTTTAAAAAGAACTTGAGTGGCAAAAACAAATGAATTGTCTTCCTTACTATGGTGGTTTTGTTGTTGCTTTCACATGGCTACAACCGGAAGTACGAGGGGTCTCCTCCAGGGGGCAGTGGTTAGTGGATGTGGCGCTTGAAGACGGGTATCTCCCGCTGATTGGTGTGATCTATACCCACCCCCAAGCACTACGCTACCCCCCCCCCCCCCGTTCAGGTGGTGTTTGTGGTGACATACTATATCCCTCAGTTTGGTGACCCGCATGCCCCACCCCTCCCCTCCCCTCCCCTCCCCTCCCCTCCCCTCCCCCCCCCCCCCCTCCCCTCCCCTCCCCTCCCCTCCCGTCCACTCACTCCAACTCCCTCCACTACCCTGTCCTGCCCTGCCCTGCCTGCCCTGCCTTGCCCTCCCTTCCTGCCCTGCCTGTCCTGACATACCCTGACATACCCTGCCCTGCCCTGCCCTGGCCTGGCCCTGCCCCAGCCCTGCCCTGCCCTGCCCTGCCCTGCCTGCCCTGCCCTGCCCTGCCCTGCCTCCCATCCCCTCCCATCCCCTCCCTCTTCCCCCTCCTCTCCCCTCCCCTTCCCCTCCCCTCCCCTCCCCACTCACCACCCTCCCCCCTTCCCCTTCCCTCCCCCCCTTCCCGCCCCCTTCCCTCCCTCCCCCCTTCCCTCCCCCCTTCCCCTCCCTATCGTCAGTCCTACGCCTGACGCGCCGAGAAGTTCGCGCTACTTCTCAGTACACCTCGGATACAGATAGACAACAAAACACAAGTAGCAGTCAGTGGTTTGTACCGTAGCCAGTACGACTACAATTCACCAAGCGGGGTGTGGTGTAGGAAGGCAGCGGTCCGTGGTCAAGCTGCGGTAAAACCAGGAAGTAGTAACTTGTCGTGGTCAGCGGCAGCTTCTCGCTATACTTCCGGGAACTTTCCCATGGCGAGACGAGGAGTGGGTGGTGGGTGGGAGGGGGAGGGGGAGTGTGTGGGAGGGGGGGGAGGGAGGGGGGTCCGCTGGTCCGGTTTCCGGTCACCGTGATAGTGACCACCTGCAAGCACAACAAACGACGCCCGGGGATCGTACGGGACAGCACGGCTATGGTCGCCAGGGGGCGGGGTGGGGGCGGGGGTGGCGGGGGAAGTGTGTGTGTGTGGAGGTGGGCGGGGTGTCAACGGCCAGCGCCCCCCACCCAATCCGCACCTTTTTGTATCGCCTGTTCAAATACGAACGCGAACGCGAACGCGAACGCGAACGCGAACGCGAACGCGAACGCGAACGCGAACGCGAACGCGAACGCGAACGCGAACGCGAACGCAAACGCGAACGCGAACGCGAACGCGCACGAGCACGAGCACGAGCGCGAACGCGCACGAGCACGAGCACGAGCACGAGCACGAACACGAACACGAACACGAACATGAACACGCTTACCTTCACCTTCACCTTCACCTTCACCTTCACCTGGCGGGGGAAGTGTGTGTGTGTGGGGAGGTGGAGAGGGGGTTCAACGGCCAGCGCCCCCCCCCCCCCCGCCCAATCCGCACCTTTTTGTATCGCCTGTTCAAACGCGAACGCGAACGCGAACGCGAATGCGAACACGCATGAGCACGAGCACGAACACGAACACGAACACGAACATGAACATACTTACCTTCACCTTCACCTTCACCATCACATACTCTGGTGACTGGATGCGGTGGCCGAATCAGTAGAGCACAGGATTCCCATTCAGAAGGTCAGGAGTTCCATTCCCGGTTGAGTCAAACCAATGACTTACTAAATGTATACTTATCGCTTCCTAGCCTTGAGCTTGGCATTAATAGCATAGGGCAAGGGCTGGTTAGCTCAGTGTGACTGAGTGGGATATCTGATCATGGTTTCCCAGGAGGCAGCACTATAATGTCGGCATGAGTGCGCACTGTCACAAGTCAGTACCTGTCCTGATATCACCTTAGATGTTGCCAAGATATAAAACTCCAATACCTAACCAATCAACACTGGTGCAGGTTTTCCAAGAGGCCTTTATTGTTGTTATTCAAGGTTGCTTACACGCTGGCAACATCTAAGGGCATAGCAAGATCGGTGCCTACTTGTCACAGTGTGCACTCATGTTGACTTCATAGAGCTGCCCAACTACAAGTCCAGGCCACCGGCATCATGACCCAATTTCACACATTATCCCGATACTGAGCTAACCAGTATTTCTACTGCCCTATTAATGCCGAGTGCCATGCAGGGTAGGTGACAAGTATCAATTTTGTGTCATTGGTTGAATTTGACCGGGATACTTCTTCCACATGGGAGGTCTGCGCTCTACCCGATTGAGCCAGTGTACGTACAACGCATGGGTTTCTACCATATTTGAGACAAATATAATTTGATAGATATATAATCTAGCTGACTTTGATGTCAAATGGATCGAAGGATGCTTCAAGTTAGTGGAGTAATCCCCCCCTTCCCCCCCCCTTTTTCACCCTCCCCCCCCCCTTTATCCCCCTTCCCCCCCTTTTGTTATTGGATGTGTACAGAGCTGGTTCACGCTGGAATTGATCTACCTATTTACAATGTAATGTAAATGGCCGGAAGACCAGTGCCTCAGCGCTGAAAATGTATATTCCGATGAATAAACTGTTTTTACTCAACACCAACGAAATTTGGTGTTTTAATGACTTTATATGGCACTAGTGCCATTTGGCCAAGCAGGAGGCAGCCCTGTATCATTATCAAAGTCATATGTATCTGATGTATGCATCATTGATATGTATTTTCTTTTAAAATTGTATTGAAAATTTATACTGCCTATCATGTATAAGTCTGAATAGACTGGTTTTCACCATTAGACAGTTGCTTGATAGAAAGGCAGAGCCTCGACTTTTACCGACCCAAGGGATTTTTAACCACCCACGCCATAAAGACATTGTATCAGAGCAACTGGCCTTTCATGACACTGTAAGTTATGCACAGTGGTGGAACTCCAAATTGGCAGAGGTGATCAATCAATCAATCAATTGGGGTGTTTGTAACCTTATGACGGTTACCGGTTGCAGAACTGCAACATTGGGTAGAGAGGCTCCGATAAATCGGCCCAATCTGTGGTTGAAGACTTGTCTTCGTAGAGGGAGTGTTGTGAAAGCTGGGGACATCTTTCACGACGTAGTGACAGCGGGGCATCGGGGTGGCAGCGAATCTCTCCATGCCGGTGTGTAGTTGAGTTGTAGGTGTGTGTAGTGTAGTGTAGCACTTGAATCCGGTCAGCAGCAGGGGTTTGAGGAAGGCGTGCAAAGGTGGGAGCAGCGGTCGTTCCAGCAACAAGAACCAGACAAAGAAATCGTAATAGGTGAAGGGCCCCACCCAAGAACACAACAAGCCTGGTCAGGGGAAGAAGTGTGCCTGGGAGAAATCGAAATGGGCAGAATCTAGGAAAGAGAAATGAGGAGAGTTGAGTCAAAGGACCATGTCTTTTTGCCCTAGGGTGACCATCCAGCGAGCCATAGACACGGACAGAGTAAGAGTAGAAAGTGAAAATGCCGGTGGGCCCCCCTCCTGGAACTCTTTTCAGACATATCAAGGAGGTGCCGGGCCAGCAGAAAAATGTGATAGAGAGAGGTGTAGACGAAGTGCGGTCCGGATAGCAAGTGGCAGAGGTGATGGCATGGGGATATATATATACTTCCTCCAGGGTGGGCCAAGAATAAATAGGCCCTCCCGAGCTTTGGAGGGGATTGGTAGATGTACCATTAACGTCTCGGGGGTGGGGGTGGAGTAGGTAGGGTGAGGTGGAGTGGTGGTGGTTGGTGGGTTGTTGGAGTTTTATGTCCTGGCAACATCTAAGGTCATATCAGGACAGGTACCGACTTGTGACAGTGCGCACTCATGGTGACATTATAGCGCTGCCCAACTGGGAAATCAGGCTGTGAGCACCATGACCTGATATGGTATTCAGTCACATTATCCTGAGACTGACTTCACTAGTCCTTGCCCTATCCTATTAATGCCGAGTGCCAAGCTAGGAAGCAACAAGTATCAATTTAGTAAGTCATTGGGTATATATAATCTCGATCTCCCGCACGGGAGGCCTCCGCTCTACCGTTTCAGCCACCGCGACCGGTGAGGGCTGGGGTGGGGATGTGGGGTGGGCTGGTGGTGTGGATGGAGGTGTGGGTGGAGGTGGGGGTGGAGGTGGGGTGGAGATGGGGGTGGAGGTGGGGGGAAGCCCAGGAGAGGGTCAACCAGTTGAAGGAGGGTCCGGTCAAGCGGTCACGTGGTACCATGTGCTGGAAACAGTCTCAGTCAGCACTCTGCTCCAGGCGGGTAGATGAAGGGGTGGGGGGTGTGGGTGTTGGTGGGGGGTGGGGGTGTTGGTCGGGGTTGGGGGTGATTAGTGGCTGTGATCAGTGGTCACATTGGTCGCGCTGGTCGGTAATATGCCACCTCCGAAATACAAATGTTGGTGTCCACCGATCTCTGCTAATGGAATCTTTGGACTTGTTTGTTTTGTTGGTTGGTTGGGGTTTTACATCCTGGCAACACCGGGCACAGTGGTCGAATCGGTGGAAGGCAGGCCTCGCGTGTGGGAGATCGGGAGTTCGGTTCTCATTTGGTTCTCGATCGAGTCAAACCAAAAACTTATCAAATTGATACTGTTCACTTCTAGTCTAGTGTTTGGCATTAATAGGATGGGGCAAGGCCTGGTTTGCTCAGTGTCAGGATAATGTGACTGAGTGGGATATCAGGTCATGGTGTTCCTGGCCTGGTCTCCCAGTGGGGCGGCACTATAAAGTCACAATGAGTGTGCACTGTCACAAGTCAGTACCTGTCCTGATATGACGTTAGATATTGCCAGGACGTTAAGCTCCATCAACCAACCAAACAACAACATCCTGGCAACATTTCAGGTCATAACTCATCATCATCATGCTGTCGGTCGCGATGCGACAAAGACTGCTTTCATTACTTGACTGCCGCTCTCCATTTAGCTCTCTGCTGTGAGAGTGATGTCCATGAGTCGGTCTTAATGTCTCTCAGCTTCAGGTTTCTCTTGATGGTATCCTTGAACCGGTGAAGAGGGTGCCCTCTCTTTCTTTAACCAGAAGACAGTTGAGAGTAGAGGATCTGCTTTGGTAGCCTGTCTGATGAAATCCTCATGAGGTGTCCAGTTCACCGGAGATTCTTTTTGATCAGAAGCCCCGTCCATTCGAGTATTTCCTTATTTGTCACTTTGTCCTTCCAGGTTAGCCTCATGTTTGAATGTGGATGTCGCATCATGAAGGCATGCAGCTTTTTCACTTGTCGTCTGTACACTGTCCTCGGCTCCGTATATTAGTAGTAGGGTGGATAACACGATTGCACGGTGCTAACTGGATGGGTATGAACTTGTGACAGTGCGCACTCATGGTAACCTTATAGTACTGCCCCACTGGGAGATCAGGCCACTAGCACCATGAACAAATTTCCCACTATATCACATTATCCTGATGCTGCACTAACCAGTCCTTGTCCTGCCCTAATAATGCTGAGCGCTAGGCTAGGTAGTGACAAGTGTCCATTTTGTAAGTCATTGGTTCGACTTGAGTGGGTTTCGAACTTCTGCGCGGCAAGCCTCTCCTCTTACCGATTCGGCCAGTCGATCGTCGATCTGTATGTATATATGTACATTATGTACATGGGTCATTCTTTAAAACTGGGCACCACATATTTGGTTTCCAAATTACAATGCTGATAATTTGTTCTTTCTTTTATTAATTGCAAGTCAAATAATTATTGTATCCTCTGTGTATTAAGAATGTTAGCAATAGTACATTTATTGAAGCTATCCCAAGAAAGAAATCAAAAGTTTACTTATATGATTTTGTGCTAATGTGAAAAAGTGAAAATTTACACATTGACACCATACATATAGCCAAACTTTCTTTCAGCTCATTTTTCAACTTTTTTCTTGTAAGTCAGAACCTTATCTGCTTAAGAGTATTCAATAAAATCTTGTTTGACTTTGTTGTAAATATTAAAATGAGGTTTGGGATGTGTCTTTGATTTTCATGTTACACGAGTGATATTAATTAATGTATTGATCAATTTGCATAAAATTAAGATCTAATGCAAACAGTGAAATTCATTTTTTTTCAACTCTGACATATGCACAACATGCATACCTTCATAGTACATTGGATTAGGCTATTATTTGGAAGGTTTTTTGCTATTATTTGGAAGGTTTTCACTTTTGGTTTCCATGTCACACTTTCATGCCCAGTTTTAAAGAAATACCCACATATGTGTATATACATGGAAATGTATACGTGTGTATGAACAATCCTTCACTGCGAGTGAGGTTTCCAACATCCATTAGGGACGAGGAGGACCAGTGGCGGCGCCACCAGTCATGAGCATGAAGCCGCGGAAACAGAACCTAGAATATAGAACATAGAATAATCGGTACAATAAATATAAAATAACCACTCCTTTCCACGCCTTTATACTCACATAATACCTTATACATCACATATGTTGCAAGTATGGGAGGTGGGAGGTGGGGGGTCAGAGGCAAGAGGCAAGATGGCAATAGGTACAGGAATATGTAGATCCTGATTTTACGCATAAATATGAGATGCGTATAAGCCTAAATTGATTTATTGTTCTGTGCGTGCTGTTTCCACCCACTACCCACCCCTTCCTCCCTCTCCCCTCCTCCCGTCCCCCGTTCCCCTCCCCCCCTCCCCATCCCCCTACCCCTCCCCATCCCCCTACCCCCTCCCCATCCCCCTACCCCCTCCCCATCCCCCTACCCCCTTCCCTTCCCCCTTCACCTACCCCCCTCCCTCTCCCCTTCCCCTTCCCTTTTTCTCCCCCCCCGCCCGCCTCCCCTCCCACTTCCCCCTCCTCCCCTCCTCCCCTTCCCCTCCCCACTTCCCCTCCCCGTCCCCCTCCCCAGTTCCCTCCCCCCCCCCCGCCCCTTTCACCTACCCATCCACTCCCCCTCTTCTTGCCCCCCTCGCCCTCCCCCTCCTCCTCCCGCCCCCCCCAACACACACAGGTTCCTCTGTTGTCCCCCTGCTGGAGGACAGACACTGATCCAGATTCTGGATCTCAAATACTTTCCCACACTCGGGACAACCCGAGGCCTGCAGTGGCTGACATCATCAGCCAGTGCGCACCCCTCCCCGAGCAGCTTCCGGGGGTGTGGGGCGGAGGGGAGGTCGGAGGGGGCGAGGGAGACGGGGCGTGTGTGTGTGTGTGTGGAGTGTCTCCCTCACCCCACCCCCTCCCTCCATCACCAACACCCACCATCTCCCAGTTACGTGACAAGAAAGCGCGGGAAAGGATCCTAGTCTGGATCCAGTTACCCGGGGTTACTTGGGAGACATCCGGGATCCAGCACCACTTCCGGTCACGTGTCATGGAACACGCTTTGTGCTCGTCATCTCCGAAGGACATGTGCTAGTTTGTTTTTTGTTGTTGTTGTTCTATTGCTTTAATTTCTTTTCTTTCTTTCTTTCTTTCTTTCTTTCACTCATTCTTTCTCTTTTCCTTTCTTTCTTTCCTTCATTCTTTCTTTCATTCCTTCCTTCTTTCTTTCTTTCTTTCTTTCTTTCTTTCCTTCCTTCTTTCTTTCCTTCCTTTCTTCTTTCTTTCTTTCCTTCTTTCTTTCTTTCTTTCATTCTTTCTTTCTTTCTATTTCTGCGGTTTTCTTCTTCTCTTGTTGAACTAGCTTGAGTTGCCGCTACCGTTGAGACAACAGCCATAGATCATCAACACAAAAACAGGATAGTTGCACAGTGTCGTAGTACTACGCACACCCGCTACCGAATTTCCGGGGGAATTTCAATCACAGACAATTGATCTTCCTCATTCCGCTGCTCCCTGCATTTGTCCCGAAAGCCAGGCTAGGCGACGTTGTGTCGAGTATACATTTTTCAAGTCATTGATTCAAACCCACAACCTGCCACATGGGAAGTGAGTGCTCACCTCATCCGGCCCCCGCCAACCGCCATCCGCCACCGCTCAACTCATTCTGCCAGCCCATCCAGTCATTTCCTAAAAGGAATATTAACTGGGGTTACCTTTTTTTTTTTTTTGGTCCATTAGTTGTTTAAGCAGGGGAAATTTCAGTCATAGACGACTGGTCTTCCTCATTCCACTGCTGTTCGATAGAAAGCCCGAGCCTACACTTTTACCGACCCAAGGGATTTTTAACCTCCCACACCACATAGACATGGTATGAGAGCAACTGGCCTTTGATGACGCTGTAAGTTATACACAGCGGTGGAAATCCAAATTGGCAGAGCTGGGGGCATGGGGAATCGAACTGCCGACCCTCAGATTAGGAGTCTGACCTAGAAAAAAGTCAGACACTCTAACCACTCCCCCACAGAGAACACACCAAGATTAAGTGGTGTTCTCTGTGGCGGAGTGGTTAGAGTGTCTGACTTTTTCTAGGTGAGACTCCTAATCTGAAGGTTGGTGGTTCCATTCCCTGTGCCCCCACCTCTGCCAATTTGGATTTCCACTGCTGTGGATAGCTTACAGTGACATCAAAGGCCGGTTGCTCTCATACCATGTCTATGTGGTGTGGGAGGTTAAAAATCCCTTGGGTCGGTAAAAGTGTAGGCTCGGGCTTTCTATTGACAAACTGTCTAATGGTGAAAACAAGTCTATTCAGGTTTATCCATAATTGGCAGTATAAATCTTCAAGAAAGAAAAAAGAGAGGGGGAGATTGTGAGTTCAATCCTTGGCAAAGTCAAACTGAACGAGAAGGATATCAGGTCACTGGTCTCCCAGTGGGGCCGCACTATAACGTCACCATAGGTGTGCACTGTCGCAAGGCGGTACCCATCCTGATATGACCTTGGATGTTGCCAAGATGTAAAACTCCAACAACCAACCAACACCCAACTAGCCAGTTAGGATGTGCTCCCTCAGACAACTAACTAACTAACTGTACTCTCAGGTCCCCTAACTGACAAAAACCCACACTGATGACGCTAACTGGGTCACCCCCACCCCCGCCCCACCCCCACCCCCAGTTAGTGTTCCGCACCCTGCCCCCATTCCCACACCACTCTCAGCGACCATTCATAAACCATGTAGCAACCGTCGAGGGGGGGGGGGGCGGACAAGATGGCGCTATTTCATCACTTACTTCTTTTCTATAAAAATATAACAATAAAAAGATTTTTTAGAAGGACAACAAAATAAGAAAAGTTGTTGGATCTTCTATCATCGTCTCGTGGTGCTGTAGGGACCTTTGCCCCGCCCCTTCTCTCCTCTCCCCTCCTCCCCCTCCCCCTCCTCACCCCCCCCCCCCCCCATCTGCTCCGTGCCCCCCCCCCCCGCCACGCTTCGCCCGGAAGTGTCCGTATGCGCATGGCAATGCCGCGCTCAGACCGACATTATTGTAACTTTGTTTTCTCATCTTCCGGTGGCTATAACTTCAGTGTGGCTGGTGTGGTCTGTGAAGGGAGGGGGGAGGGGGGAGTGTGTGTGTGGGGGGGGGGGGGTGAGTGTGTGTGTGTGGGGGGGGGGGGGGGGAGGGGTGATGTGCGTTGGAGGTGCCATGTTCGTTGTGCTCGTGTGTTAGGTGTATGCAGTATGTTGTGTGTGGTGTGGTGTGGTGTGGCTGTGTGTGGTGTGCAGTGTGTAGTGTGCACTATATAGTGTACACTTATAGTGTACAGTGTGTTGTGTGTAGTACATAGTGTAAGTGTAAAGTGTGGTATGCAGTGTACAGGGTGCAGTTTGCACTGCCCACTATTTAGTGTATATTGTACAGTGCATAGCATATTGTGTGAAGTGTGTAGTGTACAGTTTGCATTGAAAGTGTATAATAATAGTAACAGTGTGTAGTGAAAGTGTATAGTATACAGTGTGTAGTGTGCAGTGAAAGTGTATAGTAGTAATAATAGTATACATTGTGCCTACATAGTGTTCAGTGCACAATGTATAGTGTTTAGTGTACAGTGGGCATACATAGTGTTCAATGCATATTGTATAGTGTGTAGTGTACGGTGTGCAGTGTAATAGGGTGTAGTGACCGCTGTGTAATGGGGCTGTCACACTACGACGTAACGACGTCAACGTAGGGAGAACGTGAAGAACGTTGAACTTCTCGGCGTAGTATGCAAATTTGGGCACAAGTTGAACGTGGATGCAGCGTAGTGGACGAGAGAGCAACGTCGGTAAAGCGTAGTGATACCGTCGTTCGACGAGAGAGGTCAACGTAATGACGCTGACGGAACGTTATGAACGTTATTCCATCGTCAGAAGAACGTTACGTGACGTTAGCTACGTCATGAGACGTTGAACGTATGTTGAATGCACGTTCTCCTGACGTTCTCCTGACGTTCTCCTGACGTTGTCCTGACGTTCCCATTACGCCCCGTGGGCATTTGCACTTGGTTTAATGGGGGTCAACGTAGTGGAACGTAGTTGAACGTAGTGAGGAGCGTTGGAATAATGTCCGTTTAACGTCATTGACGTTCGCTGAACGTGAACAGAACGTACAGCAAACGTAAACCCTTACGTTCGACCTACGTCGAAACTTTTGAACATGTCCAAAACCTCGACGTAACTCGACGTAACACGACGTAATGTGACGTAGCTCGACGTCACTCTAACGTCATTATGACGTCATCATAACGTAATCCAACGTACATCAACGTAATGACGAAATATCACCACGTTAGGCTCACGTTGGCTCATTACGTCGTAGTGTGACAGGGGTATAATGAGTAGTGTGATCCAGGTCGAAGCAGTACATGGTTATGTTGCACTTTGGTATGTGTATGCCTTGTGCTGTGCATGTGCAGTATGGTGTGGTGTGCAGTCTATGTGCACTGCATGTAGTGTCCATATGGTGGTGGTGGTGGTTGTGCATAGTGTGAGTTGTGCATGGTGGTAGTGGTACATGCAGTGCGGACCCGCATGATCTCAGACCCCCCCCCCCCCCCCCCCCCCACTCCTACTGTGCTCCTAGGTTAGTGAGTTAGTCACTTTAGTCAGTTCTCATGGTTGTCACAGCGCCCCCTACCTGCCCCCCACCCCCCACCCCCACCCCCTCCCAACACCGGTCTGCGTTCCCGGCATTCTTCGTGGCGTCTTTCCCAGCTACCTAGTGGTGGTACCACGTCGCTGCGTTCTGATCACGTGGTACCAAGTGAGTTCCTCCCCGACCCAATGAGTAACTCATCTAATGTCAAGGTCACTCACTGACACAATGCTCATCTCGCTGACACAATGAGTAACTCATGTAATGTCTAGCTCACTCACTGCCACAATGATCATCTCACTGACACAATGAGTAACTCATGTAATGTCAAGGTCAATCATGGATACAATAATCATCTCACTGAAATAATGACGCAGTGACACGATGATCGCCACAGTGACACAATGACAAACTCACTGACAGAATGACCAATTCACTGACAGAGAATGACCGATCACCTCACTGAAACAATGATTAACTCGTAAAATGTCAAGCTCACTTACTGATGCAATGGTCACAGCAGTGACATAATGACTAATTTATGGACACAATGACCATCTCACTGGAACAATGATTAGCTCGCAAAATGTCAAGCTCACTCACTGACACAATGATCACAGCAGTGACGCAATGACTAATTCACTGACACAATGACTACCTCACTGGAACAATGAGTAACTCACATAGCATCAAGCACACTCAGTGACACAATAATCACTGCAGTGACACAATGACCACCTTACTGACACAATGACTAACTGACATAATGTCAAGCTTGCTCACTGACAATGATCAATTCACTGACACAATTATCAATTCATTGCCACAATGACCACCTTACTGAAACAATGACTAACAGTAACATATATAACGTCAAGCTCACTCACTGATCAAATGATCATCACAGTGACACAAAGACTAACTCACTGACATAATGTCCAACTCGGTCACACAATGACCAAATCATGTAATTAAAGCTGCATAGTCCAATGAAATATCAAATTTTCAAAACCAAACCAATTATCTAGATTTGATTTGACATATCTAACTTAGATACTGATGCACTTATTAGCATTTGTTTCTGCGTAGAACTTAGAAGGCAGTACTGAGTCAATTTAACAGAACCTATTACTGCAGAAGTCGATGGTGTCAGAGTTTTGGCATGTTTGCCAAAAATAATTTTCCATGTTTGCACTCAAAATATCTCAAAAGTTTACCATTTAAAATAAAAGTAACTTTGAACTAATGTAAACTAGATACTAGTGATCGATCTAATATATTTATCTCAGAAAAATACAGAAATTCAAAACCATCGGACAATGCAACTTTAATAGTCCATTCAAATAGAATTGACAACCCTCCAAGCTGCTTCATAGGTGTACCATGATCTATATTGAGCATGTAGAATCAAATCTGGATGAATGTTTCAGTTCATAAAATTTGATGACTTTAAAAAATGATACTTTTCAGTACCTAGCCTGGCATTCAGCATTACTAGGATAGGGCATGGAACAGTTAAATGAAGAAGACCAATTGTCCCTGATTGAAATTCGCCCTGTTTATTGAACTAATGAACAAACAAACAAAACACATGGAGTGTTTATTCGCTATGAACAATTTTAGCGATATTTTGATAACATTTCTATCATGTTCTTATTGCATATTTTCAACAAATACACAATAAATAGGCTAGTAATCTAAGTTGGATATGTAGGATGAAATCGAGTAAGTTGGTTTTGATTTAGAAAATGATATTTTTCTATCATACTTTTCTTTCGGGGGAGGGGTATATTAGTTGATTAAGCAGGGGAAATTTCAATCGCGGAAAATTGGTCTTCCTCATTCCACTGCTCCTTGCCTTATCCTAGTAATGCTGAGTGCCCGGCTAGGTAGCGACAAGCATACATTCTTAAGTCATTGGTTTGACTCGGCCAGGGTTCGAACCCGGAATTCGAATCCCACGATCTACCAGAAAAGGAGGTGGACGCTCTCAACTTATTCGGCCATCACTATGCAGCTATAAATACACATTTGGGCTATTTTCCATTCCAATTAGTGGTCCACAACTGGTTCATCAAAGGCTGTGGTATGTGATGTCCTGTCTATGGGAAAGTGCATATAAAAGACCCCTTGCTGCTTATCGGAAACAGTACCCTATGTGGCGGCAGTAGGTTTTCTCTAAAGAAATATGTCAGAATAACCATATGTTTGACGTCCAATAGCCGATGATGAAAATCAATGCGCTCTAGAGGCATCATTAAATAAAACAAACTTTCTTTGGTCCAATGGTTTCAAATTATTAAAATATTAAAAATAATATCATGAGTGAACCGCTTTGAGTAGAAACGGAAAGGAAGTGTTCGCGAGACGGTGCATGGTTGAATTAAAATAACTCAGTCTGCGCCAAATAAAAAAAAACAAGAGCAAAGAAGAAAAGAAAATGAAAGCAGCAACAAAATATATATATAAAAGAGTAAGCAGACTTTGCTCAGAAATAAACTTTCCCAGAAGTAAGTGGATATGATGGGAGTTCTGGGATCAAAGGCCCATTTGTGTCTGGCTTGAATTGGGAGTCAGTTGGGTGGTTCCCCGTATAGACGGTACCCTGCGTCTCTAACCCTAATGCTCGGCGTCAACAGGCCCGACAGGACTGTCGGCTGTCGGCTGTCGACTGGCAGTTCTTTAGTATTCAAGACTTTCAACAAATATTTCTGTTTCATTTATTGATTCAAGGTAGTGTCGTTGGGGGGGGGGTGATAAAAATGGAAATATTATTGCGCCTATAGCGGGAATCGAGCCCAATTCTTTTGCATTGCATTGCCAGTGTGTTAACCACTACATTGTCTTAAAAAAATGTTAATGTTTACTTTACTAAAAATGTATTTTATTCATAGAATAATATCTCGTCAGCGCCAGAGCACTGGTGTTATGGCGTACAGTACAATTCCTTGATATATAAATGAAACTATAAGTTGTAATACTAATAGTAACTGCATACATATTTATTTATTCAAGATACTGTCGTGGGGGTGATGAAAATGGGAAATATTGCACCTAGAGCGGGAATCGAACCCACATCTTTTGCATTGCATTGCATTGCCGGTGTGCTAACCATTACATATTTATTGAGTCAAGAGACTGTCTTGGAGGTGATGAAAATGGGAAATATTGTGCATAGAGCGGGAATCGAACCCACATCTTTTGCATTGCATTGCCATTGTGCTAATCATTACACCACCTAGGCTCCCTGATGTGAACACCCTATCCACGCCTACCTGTCTCTGCGCTCCTTACCTGAGAGGTCAGTGCAGACTACTATTCATCCCCCTGGAATTATAAGTCTTTTAAATGGTCATGTAATGCTTACAATTGCATACGTACAGTCAATGCACTTACATGATATACACACAGGGTAGGTTCAACAACAATATAGCATGTAGCTTGTACAGGATCTTGCTCACGGCAACCAGTGTCATGGGAGTGGTGAAAATGGGAAATATTGTGCCTAGAGCGGGAATTGAACTCACATCTCTCGCATTACTGGCCAATGTGCTAACGATAACACCACCTAGGCTCCCTGATGCAACCACCATATCCACGCCTACCTGTCTATATGGCTCTTTGCCTGAGAGGTCAGTGCAGACTGCGACAATACCTTTTTAGGAGGGGGGGGGGGAAACAGTTTAGTCATCAGAATATACATTTTTTCAGCGCCGAGGCACTGGTCTCACGGCCGTTTACATTACATTGTAAATAGGTACATCAGCGGGTATCTAGTTCGATGGTTTTAAGTTATATTAAGTTGATTCCTTCGATCGTGCTCTGCCTATCGGAAATGAGGAAGGCTTAGACACATCCACTTGCCTATCTATCATAGACCATATGGCGATGTTCATAACCAGTATGGAACCCACTTCTACATTTACACTGATGGTTCCAAAGACTGACGCTAGGTAGCTACTGCAGAGGTTATGCATGTTTATAAGTTAAGTGGCTGTCACACCTCGCCAGATGGAGCAACGGACAGAATTGTTTAGTCCGGTGGTGTTCTGGCATGATAAGTATCAAAATGTGCCAAAATGTTGCGATATCGGGTCAAAGGCCGCTGGACGAACAGACATGAAAAGGACATGCAACGGACATGAAACGCATGAAACGGACATGAAACGGTTATGAAACGGACATGAAACTCACATGAAAGGGACATGAAACAGACATGAAACGGACATGAAACGGACATGGAACGGATAGCCAACGGACGGTAAGCGGACTTAACAGTCTCAAACTGGACAAGAACCGTAGACGTCAATCCAGTGGCATTCGTTCCAAGTTTTGTGCATGTTCAAAACTTGTAACGGGTTCGGCCGGATATCAATGGATATCAACAGATATGCAATGGATATGCAATGGACACAAACCGGACTTTGCCGGATATCAACAGACTTTGTTTGGTTTCTTTCTGTTTCCTCAATCCGGCGAAGTGTGACAGGGGCTTTCGGTACTTGCATTCCCGATCAAAGCTCAGTTTTCAAGGTGGAAGTCCATGCACACTTTCTCACATTAGAGTGCATCAAGAACTCTGAGCAAACAAGTTTTATTGTTTACAGCTCCCCTCTTTCTGTTTACAGGATACAACCATCACTTATTCAGCTGTCAAATTTAGCTGTCACCATTTCAAAAATATGTATCTGAGATCACTTGGACTGTTTCAATGGAAGTATATAAATGTGATTAAGAAAATGGACCGGATAAATACTATTAACTTTTTGCTGTGAATATGACCTTCGAAGTTGCCAGGACGTTAAACTCCAACAACAAACCAACTAACAATCGAGTGGCGTGCTGTGGTTCGTTGTTGGAGTTTTACATCTTCACAACATCTAAGGTCTTATCAGGATGAGTACCGACTTGTGACATGCCGCACTCATGGTGACTTTATAGTACTGCCCCACTGGGAAATCAGGCCACACGCACCATGACTGGTTATCCCACTCAGTCACATTATCCTGACACTGAGCTAACCAGTCGTTGCCCTATCCTATTAATGCTGAGTGCCATGCTAGGCAGCAACAAGTATCAATCTTGTAAATCATCCGTTTGACTCGACCTGGACGCGAGGTCCACGCTCTACGAATCGGCCACTGTGCCCAGTGGGTGTCCTATAATAGTTAATACCCCAGTCACATTACGCCTGCGTTCACTTGCGATCATTTTGTGAGTGTCTTGCGTCCACTTTGCGACCATCTTACGACCGGTGTTTGATCGGTGCGGTTGAAGCAGGGCATTGCACTCACCCATGTAACGACAGGCTCATAAATCGGCGCGCTGCGTGTGGTGGGGCCAACATGGCCGACATGGGCGACATGGCCTTATGGAGTACAACTCAGTGGCCTCCACCAGCCGCTAACACAACCAACTTTTGTTGTTGTAATTTTTATGCAGGTTTTATTTAATGTGTTTTAATGCGTTTTAATGTGTTGTTATGTGTTTTCATGTTTTATGTGTTTGTGTGTGGCTTAAAGTGTTTGATGTGTTTTAATGTGTTTTAATGTGTTTTAATGTGTTTTAATGTGCTTTAATGTGTTTTAATGTGTTTTAATGTGTTTTAATGTGTTTTAATGTGTTTAATGTGTTTAATGTGTTTTAATGTGTTTTAATGTGTTTTAATGTGTTTTAATGCGTTTTAATGTATTTTAATGTGTTTTAATGTGTTTAATGTATTTTAATTTGTTTTAATGTGATTTATGCGTGTATATGTGTTTTTATGTGTTTTATATGTTTTCATGTGTTTTCATGTTGTTTAATGTGTTTTAATGTGTTTTAATGTGGTTGATGTGTTTTTATGTGTTTCATGTGTTTATGCATTTTGATGTGTTTTATGTGTTTTTATGTGTTTCTATGTGTTTTTGTGTGGCTTAACATGTTTGATATTTGTTATGTGTTTTAATGTGTTTTAGTGTGTTTTAATGTGTTTTAATGTGTTCTATATGTTTGTATGTGTCTTTATGTGTTTTTAAAGTGTTTTATTGGGCTTTAATGTGTTTTTGTTGTTTTTCTGAGTTTGTCCCCATTTGTTGTGTTCTGTAGTTCTTTTTTGTAAATTATTAAAACAAATATTGCCTAGTTTATATATTTAAACTTTGTTTGCACTCAATTAATAAACAACTATAAACAACAACAACAACAACAACAAAAACCCACCTCATTGCCTTAGAAAATATGTAAGACTCCGATTAAATTGATTAAACTGGGTCACTCCTCACCCCCTACAAGCAGTGCGAATACACGTACACACACACACATGTACATACATGTGCACATGCATTCATGTAAACAAAGGGGAGCTTGACGTAGCTTAGGCGGTAGAGTGTCCACCTGTGAAGTGGTTGGTTAACTGATCGATCCTGCCCAGTTAGTAATACAGACCAGACGGGATGGCCGAATGAGTTCAGCACCCATCTGCTCTTTTGGGAAATTGGGGGATCCGAACCCATGGGTTCGTGGGTTCTAATCCTGGTCGAGTCAAACCAATAACTTAAAAATTCATACTTGTCACTTCCTAGTGTGGCGATCGGCATTATTAGAATAGAGCAAGGACTGGTTGGCTCAGTGTTAGGATAATGTGACTGAGTGGTTTATCAGGTCATGCTGGTGGTGGCCTGGTATTCTAGTGGGGCAGCACTATAACGTCGCCATGAGTTCGCACTGTCACAAGTCAGTACCCATCCTGATATGACCCTAGATGTTGCCAGCACCTAAAACAACACAGAGACAAGTAGTCATACACACATGTGCACAAACACACAACCGGGCGCGGTGGCCGAATCGGTAGAGCACAGGCCTCGCGTGCGGAAGATCGGGAGTTTGCGAGTTCAGTTCTCGGTCGAGTCAAACCAATGACTTAAAAATTGATAGTTGTCGCTTCCTAGCCTGGTGCTCGGCATTATTAGGATAGGGCAACGGCTGGTTAGCTCGGTGTCAGGATAATGTGACTGAGTGGGTTATTGGGTCATGGTGCCGGCATCCTGATTTCCCAGTGGGGCAGCACTATAAAATCATCATGAGTGCGTACTGTCACAAGTCGGTACCCGTCTGATATGACCTTAGATGTTGCTAGGACATAAAACAACAACAAACAAACAAACACACATGTGCACATACACACATGCGCACATGCGCACATACACGTATGCACAAATGCGCACATACACACTTGTGCACATACACACTTGCGCACATGCGCACTGCCCGAGGCTGCCCACTGCGGCCCACATGTTGACACAATTAGGGATCACCCCATGAGTTTGTCTGAGAGTTGCTCATGTACATTGAGGCCTGTAGATGAGTCTATT